>JAODUE010010695.1:0-27629 GCA_027564755.1 Amblyopsis hoosieri | reverse complement strand
AATGCCTAATAATCTATGGACCTTGTTAAAATTATAGTGGTGATATTTGTAACCTCTATGACCCAATGTTGCAATTTCGCAACGTTTTCACAAAATCTTCCAAAAACCAAAAAAATAAAAAAATGAATTAATTTCTTGATCAGGGCCTTGCTAAAAACGATTTAAAAAGGAGAAAACAATTCTACATCATTAACATCAATGCTTGGGTCTCTGAGGGTTAAAGCAATGGTGTGCATTTATTGCCCAGAGGGGGCAGAGCTGAGCAGAAAAGAGGCACCTGTTTGATGTCTGAGTGAGTCTGTACTTTGTCCAATCACACAACAACATGCTAGTGGAAGGACCTACTGCTTTAAGTAAATAGCTAGCCCTGAAGGTGTACTTTTCGATTAACAAATCCAAAAGGGACTTTAAAGGTGAATTCCTTGATTGCGTTACATTGCCTGTAAAGCTCCAGTTCACTGAATACCCAACATGTTGTAGGAGTATTGAGTAAGGCTTAGGAACAAACACAATGTTTCTGTAATGCCATAGTTAAAGGTATGGTCAGTCATTCTCGCTAACTTCGAGCTCAAATCAAAACAGTATAATTTCCTGGTCCTTCGTGGCGGCTGCTCACACGTCGAAATGCACTGTGAAGCAAAGCGTAGTGCTACGGCTTTGTTGATACGAGCGGTGTGCGCCACTTTGTTTATGTTCCTATTTACGGAGCCAGGGCTGTGTAGAAGTATCACATTATTTTTACAACAGGCACAGAGAATGGTAAGATAGCAAAATGTGAGGAGATATTTGGTTAATTTGACAAAAAGTGTATTAGCTTACATTTATCTTGCAATAGCTTACTTTACCTTTACATATATTTGTTAGCATATTAGCCTGTTAGCATGCTTTTACAAACACTGGAGGCCGTCTGTCTCAGGTACCCTTCGACCGGTACGACGTAGCTTCTACGACCCCAGCTCGGCACCGGGCCAGGGTTGGCTGTGGGAGTGGGAGAACGACGCCGGGAGCTGGACGGCGTACGACACGGAGGTGGGCATCGCCATCCAGGCGGCTCGGGATCGCCAGCAGCCCTGGCTGGACCTGGCTCCGCTGGGCTTCTGCTACCTCATCGACTTCCAGAGCATGACACAGATTAACGGGCAGACGCAGCGCTGCCGCCGCATCCAGCGGCGCGCTGACCTGGCCTACCCGCTGGTGTCGGGACCCCTGCCCAAGGCCCACCAGGCCTGGGGGCCTGCGCCCCCTCCGGCCCTCGGAGGGCTCCTGGGGGTGGGCGTGTCCGGCGTGGGGATGGGGATGGGCGGCGCCGGGGGCAACGGGAGCGCCTACCCCAGCGGGGCCCTCCCGGCCTCCGCCATCACCTCCCTGGGACAGCCGTGCGCCTGCCAGCAGTGCATGCTGGTGCTGAGCGTCAAGGCCGGCGCCATGGCGACCGCCCACACCCTGGGGCGGCGACCCCCCCTGAACAAGCCCCCTAGTCCAAAATTTGGAGGCTACGCCGCCCCGGGGGGGTCCTACTCGCTGACCTTGCCCCGACCTCCCACCCTGTCCCGCAACCTGTCGCCCCACAGGACGTCCATGGGCGGGGCTACGGGGGGCGCGGCATACGCCCACTCTCTCTCTATCCTGGGCTCGGCCACGGCCGCCCTCTCCCTCTCCTCCACCCGGCCACCTCCCCCGCCTCTCCCCCCTCCTCCCCCACCCCCTGCCCCGCCCGCTCCGGTGTCCTCCGCCCCCTCCGCCCCCCACCCCTCCACCTCCGCATCCTCGGGCCCTCCCCCCTCGGCCCTCCCGCTCATCTCCACCGTGGCTTCTAGCTGCACCCCCTCGCCGTCCGCCCGTGTCCTGGGCCCCGTGGCGGCCCCCGGGGGGGCGGCAGCGTGCGCGGCCCCGCTGCCCCCCCGCGCCAGCCTGGCCGGTCTGAGTCGACCGGCGCTGCAGCGCATCGCCATGGCGCAGTCGCGCGCCCTCATCGCCTCTGGGTGAGTACGGCCCCGCACTTGACAGTTCACAGTTAGACAGCCGACGGTGTGAGATGAAGTCGAGTAAAACCGGACATAGTTCAAAAATATAAGCCTACTTTTAGTTTCACAAAAATTTGTTTTTCATCTGTATTCTTAGCAACTGGAAAAAAAACAAGATGTTTTCCATCTGTTTAAAAGAGTTGTTATTTCTTCTTTGTCACAGCTCTCCGCACTAGCCAGGTGAAGATTGTATAGTTGTTAATCAAGACTCGTTAAGCCCACATTTGATGGAAAATGAAGAGAAGTCAGATGTGAAAATCTACATTTGTTTTGCCAGTTGGACATACTGTACATTCCTAGTGATATGACACAGCTGTTCCATCCAGCTAGGACACCCTTGGGTTACAACATCGCTCCACACAATATGTTTTGTCAGTTTGCAATCTCGTATTTAATAGTTCCCTCCCTTAGTGAGGGTTTGTAAATACACCAAACACACGCAGGACCCACACAATTCCGCATTGTTTAAAGCCGCTCACTTGTACAGATTTCTACAGATTATCAGACACCAGCCTCCATTAGTATTCAGTCAGTTTGACCGTTCATTTCTGTGGGAAAACGGCACAAGCCATTCATGTCAACCTGGCTGGCCACGTTGACACAAGTGCAATGGTGTGTGTTTCATGTAGTGAGCAGGGAGATAGCCATGGTTAGCATGAACTCCCATAGGTTCCCCTTCATAAGCACTTTAATACACTGTACCCCCACACACACATACACACTCACGCCTTCCAGCCTTTTCTCATGCCTGTGAAGCAATTGTCCCTGACTGTAAGGCTTGCTTTGTAACTGTGGCAACCATTATCGTCCAAGTCAAGGCCTACCGGTAGTTCCCATTTCACAGTCACAAGGATATGGGTACATGGGTGGTTGTGAGCCAGGGACAGTCTAGGTCAGGGTAAACTACATAAAGGTACGATGGGCGTAATAGCCACAGAGCATAGCAAGAATACATAATCTGTTTATAGAAAATATAAATAAAGAATGATGTTGTCGTAGTGTGAATAAACGAGGGAGTTAGGTGACATCCAGTATTACTTGTGACACAAGGCAATTATCATGTTTTCAGTTTAAAAGTAATGATGCTATTGTCAGGCAAATGTGTTATTGTGTAGAATAGGATGAGGAAAGGTTGCAATAACCATGTGTCAAGCTAGAGGGTGCTAGTTAGTAACAGTGTAAGACATGATTGAATTGTTATGGGTTGCTAGTGGAATGTGCTACTAAAAAGATTTCAGCTTTCATAGCTAGAGTATAGAGTATTTTGGAACCAGTCCATAGCGGATTATTTTGTATTGTACATGAGTTCGGCATACTGTATTTCAACAAGTGATAATTCCAGTTGTAATTGTATTTAAAGGAGGGATTTTACAATCAGGTGTTGCCAAACATTTCAGCTCGAGGCCCCTAAAGTGTGTCTTGTCCTGACCCTTACTATCCCTGGAAGTGGTTGAACCATAACAGCCATCATATTTTTCTTTAGTAATTTTATATAAACTAGACTAATAGCAGAATATGTATGAATGTATAAACTGTAGTAGTTGTAGATAAATTATGCTATTTCTAATAGTTTTCTTATTTTATTTCTGGAAATAATCAAATGAATCCCCACTTTTGGAACCACTGCATGATTACCCTAAAATATTTTTTTTATAAAAGAACATTCAAAACATGCAATACTTAATAATTATAAAGTTTTGCTTTCCTTTGCTTTACCTTGATAAAGGTATTACATTCATAGCGCATTGCATGTTATTACTAGGGCTGTCCCGAAAACCATTTTACAGGTTTCGAATACTTGATGGTATTTCCTAACGAGTATTCGAATACTCTCTCAAAAACACCATTAAAAACACTCAACTAAAATCAAGAAGTATAACAGAAGTAATCTTCAAGTCCTAGCTTCAGTGAGCACACATGTAAACATAGCCATGCTCATAATGTCCACTTTGATTGACACGTCAATTGAGCCTATCAGAGCTGTCCAGTAGTATATTCCTCCTGTATTAGCCAATAAGAGTGTGTGTTGAATGAATAGCCTCACTCGCTTCTTACAAAATTAGCCAATTGAAATCAATTGTGTGGATGACACAGTGTAGGGCAGGCAATTAAATGTAAACATGTGGGTTTATATGGAGACAGTAGGATTAATGGGAAAACATGCATGCATAATGTGAAAAAAACGAATAGTCGATATATACGTATGTAAATCGAATACATACCCAACGAACGAATACTCGAATATTTGGGGCCAGCCCTAGTTATTTTACCCAAATTGTTTGAGAAATGTAATACAGTATTAGGCCTATTACATTTTTGCACATCCCAGCATACAAGCTATAGAGGAGCTGCTATTGCTATGACCACCTAACATGTTGCCTTGACCAACTTGTAAGCATATGTAAATCACCATGTTTCTCAACTCAAGCACACGATCATTATCAGAATCTGAAGCCTCATTATTCCTGTAAAAAGGAACCCTGTGTGTCATAGGTGCAGTCACAGTGGTACATTAGAATAGCAAGTCTGAACCATCATCTACTGGACAGCTTGCTAGGTGACAGTGTCTTTCCCTGTGCCAGGTGGTCACACCAACTGCTGTGGTAAAAACACAGTCGTCACAGCCGTGTCCTTCTGAACCATTCATCCTTTGTCTCTTCTCCTGTGTTGTTAGAGTGTTTTGTGTTTTTCTTTAGCGTTTATCTAGCTGTTTCACACTCATGTTTGCTGTTTAAATGTAAAACATGTTATTGTCCGTGAAGGGCAAATAACATTGGGCACATAGAGTAAATAAAAAATCCATAACACAATATATTAATCTGTATAACTGAGTTAGAGCTAAATAGTTTTATAATGCATGCAGCTCATTTCTGTTTATTAAGTGATTGCCCTTATTTTAAGATTGGTAGGAATTAACATGCAGTCTAAAAATATGCTCATACATTGTCGAAAGAAAAATTTATTTACATATAATCGAGAAATATTCTAAAAAACAATGCTTGAGCAGTTTTGTCAGGCCAAATTACAGTATTTGACCTGATAAAACTGCTCAAGCATTGTTTTTTTTAGAATATTTCTAAAACAGCCTTTGGTTATAGGCTTGAGAGTAAATAAAGAAATTAAGATAGATGCTCTCACTTCAATAAGCCAATTTCATTTTAACAAGGAATTATGTTGACCACAGCAACAATAAGAAGCAATGTGTCAGAATGGCTTCCAAGATACTGTATAAGGTGTACTGTACTCCTTGCACTCTAAAACATCTAAATAGGGATGACACAATCCAGTTTTTTCAGTTCCGATACGATACAGATACCGAGTACCAATACGATTCCACGATTAAATTAAGTTTTAAGTTAAGTTGCAAAGTAAATGACAGCCAATCTCTATTTTAGGAATTATATGCATTATAGAAACCTGCTGCTGATAGTGTGGCCTGGGTAGGTTAGACATGGTTGATGCTTGACAGTAGACCTACGCGTGTAAATTTAGTTCCAATAGTCACCGATACCGATCCAGCTATTTAAGTCAGTATGGGACCAATTTCCAATCTCAGTATCATATTGGTGCCATCCCTACATCTAATGCATTACAGGAGTACTGTATAACAAACCTAAGCAATAACGTAAATAACAAATCACTAGTAGTTACCCAGACATGGGAATAGACAGGCTAATGATCTCCGCCCTGTGCATCAGTTAGTGTGTGTTGGTCTGTGGGTGTACGTGGCACTATATGCTACAGCCTGTGTGGCTCCGTCACCCGCTGGCCCATATAGGGCTTTTCTAATGCTCCTAGATAAGACAGGATCAATGAGACATGCCTAGACATACCTCTTCCACTTCTCACCCTTTCTCTTCTGCCTGACACACACGCACACAAACACACACGCACACAAACACACACGCACACACACACACACGCGCGCACGTTTATCTGTTCTCCTTGCACTCGTTGCCTGCCAGCTAATTTCTCTCCACTTCACTGATTTGCCAGAATGCAGTTGACATGACAACCGCTTGCATAATTTCACCCAGGGAACACAAAAAACAGCAGGAGACATCATGTTTACACTGAGCACGTTTTAGTCCAGTGAGTTTGAATACTGCTGTCACTGCCATCCTAACCTGCTATCAGAGAGAAGGTGAACAGCTCTAGTGTGTCTGTGTGTGCATGTGAGTGCGTGCGTTGGTCCAAATAAACACAGACAGATTATCTACTGTGTAAAGACTCATAATCATAATACATACGCTCACTGAAATCCTATTGAAGGGGAATCCTTTTGAGGTAACGCTGGGTACAGCCTCCATATCTGTTGCACCTTAGTCAAACCTTTGTGTTTATATATGAGGGACATGTATTGATGCAGGTGGTGTTAACAATACTCATTTTGTATGTCTTATACATCAATTGTTAATGAACAAACAAACAAAGTTTACAAAACACTTTGACAAATGGATTGGATGGATGGATGGCAAGCATTGTGATTATAACAAATATACAACAAAATGGTACCTTTTAATAATACAATAATATACTAACTGAGTTACAGCTAAATAGTTTAAAGATGCAGCTCATTTCTGTTTATTATGTGATTTCACTCATTTTAAGATTAGTAGGAACTAACATGCAGTCAAACAATATATTTTTTTAATTGTCGAAAGAAAAATGAATTTACTTATAAACAGAAATATTCTGGGAAAAACAACAACAGTGATGTAGTAGTAGTGGGTTTCCTGGTCATGTGACCAGAGGTTAGTCAGCAGATGAAAACAAGTGGATTAGCCCTATAAGAGAGGAAGGGGATCAGAAGACCAAGACACTGGCAGTGTAATATTGAACTCTGCGGATCCAAACATTATAGAACACAACAAAAAGCAATTCAGACGCCTGGAAATTAATTTAGGAATAAACTGTTAAATTGTGTCTATGGTGTTGGTTGTTTGGAAGGAATGACTATGATCAGAACAGGTGGACCGTAAGTATAATATTTGAACTGGACAGTATTACATTTGTGCTTATGATGGTAATATTTATTTCCCCACAAATAATACTTCTAATAATAAAAACATGTATTTATAAAGCACCTTTAAAACATTGTTACAAAGTTATTTGACAGACAGAACAAAGCAGGATAGTCAGTCATTTAAATGCACATGAAAAGTATGAATGTCTTCATTTAAATTATATGCAAGTAGCTACTTCCATTATCAATAAGAAAATGACTACTGCCTTCTCAAAACAAGCCAGGATTCCTTCTGTTGACTAGTAACAAATGATTGTCTGACAGGACCAGCACTATTATATTACTGGTCACTAACATTTATTCCACTGCTAAAACACAATATAGCCTATTTCCACTTCAGAACATACATAATGTACTTCCTATACACATTTGCATCCAACTGTCTAGTGTCATATTCACAAGATAAGCCAAGATAAGTGTTGCACATGGGAAGTGTATTTGGCACAGTGTGTTAAGATGTTAACCCGGGCTGTTAGCTTAACCTACAAACACGGTGTGGATCGCAAATTGGCAGATGTTGTGGTCCATCTGATGAATGTGAAATATTGGCAGTCTAAGAATGGGATTGTTAATTGTGTGTTGCCATTTTATTTTATATTTTAGAGTACCAACAGTTCCAGTGAAAAACCTGAATGGATCCAGTCCTGTGCACCCAGCTTTGGCAGGTAACCATACATTTAATAATCTTTTCTAAAACAAATCTGTGTAGATGAGCATCTATGTGGTGAGGAAACTGAGATTTCAAATCGTTTTTTTTTTTGTTTTTTTTTTATAGAAACAAAGCGTTATTTCGGCTTATACTTGGAAGTTGTTGAAGTTACTTTTATGTCTGTGCATGATTATAGTGATCTGTTGCGTATGAATGCATCGGCTTCAGTGTTGAGGCCCTGTAGATCATGCAGCTCGTCGTTTTATAATGGGAGCCAAGTTTCGTACGTACGCATCACTGTATGTTGTACTCCTTGGTTGGATGGGGCTCCTTAGCTTCCAGGAGGGCCAGACTCGGGCTGCTGTTTGTCTATAATGGCTATAAAGCTCAACCTACCAAAATATCTCTCCACTAATATAATATGGATTACTGGTGGATACAAAACTCGTTCTAAGGATTGGTTAGCGTTGGAGGTTCCTGGATAGCTGGGTAAAACAGATTTTGTGTTGTTTGTTGTGATGTTTTGGTTTCTATTGGAACATTTTGGGATATTAAATGAGCGTTGTGATTTTTGTACACAGGACTCAGCTGTAAAAGAGGCATGGTCTCTGACTGACACTGTATAAATAAAGGAAGAAACAAAAAATAATATATGTATATATATTATTCATTCTTTTGTTGCAATATGCAAATGCTGTTCTCAAGTATTCTAGAGGTACACAGCTAAATGTGTGCTCCAGATTTCTTACCTTATAAACATTTGACTAATCTATTATGTATCCTTACATTTTTTATTGATGTTTTTGCAATTGTCAACAAGTCATTAAGTATAGTAAATATATTATATACTCAGTGGAAAACATTTGGCATTCTATTGCTGAGTATGTTTCTCACGGCTCCCTCTGTTGGCTGTCTGTAGGTATTACAGGCATTCTGATGAGTGCTGCTGGGCTTCCCGTCTGCCTCACCCGCCCACCCAAGCTGGTGCTCCACCCCCCGCCTGTCAGCAAGAGTGACATCAAACCTGTGCCCGGCCTGGGTCACTGCTGCCGCAAGACCACCAAGAAGCAAGCTCGCAAAGGTGGGTCCAACGGCATGGCTGCCTTCAAGTGTATGCGTTCATGCAACACACATTTATCGGCCATTTTGTTACTTTGACCTCTATTAAAAAACAATTAAAAGTTATTTCTGTATCTTTTGTGCTGTCTTAGGCAAGACCCCCGAGGAGGTGGTAAAGAGGTACCTCCAGAAAGTTCGAAACCCACCTGAGGAAGTGAGTGGATACCTGCTTTAACATTGCAAATAGATATTAAAGGTGGCCTATGTAATTTTTTTAGTTTTCGTCCTAAACATTCCTCGCTGAACATACAAATCAACATATATTGTCTTAAATATACTTTTAAACCATATACACTCTGTAAGAAGGAGACTGAAAATGGTTTCATCTGTAGCTAGTGAGCAAAGGTACCCATGTTTACTCACAAGGTTAGAATTGGCACAGCCGTGTAACGCTGTAAATACCTACAGTACTGCGCTCATGTTAGGTGGGCCAACATCCTCGTTGTTGTTGATAAAGCTACACATTTTTAACTGTCCTCCTGAACCAGGACTGTACTATTTGCATGGAGGCCCTGGCTGGGCCATCTGGCTACAAGGGTCCCGGGGTGGGCGGAATATCCAGAGCCGAGTCTGTGGGCCGCCTGGCTCAATGCGGCCATCAGTACCATCTCCAGTGCCTCGTCGCCATGTACAACAACGGCAACAAGGACGGTAGCCTGCAGTGTCCCACCTGCAAGACCATCTATGGGGTCAAGACGGGCAACCAGCCCCCAGGCAAGATGGAGTACCACGTCATCCCCCACTCGCTGCCCGGCCACCCCGACTGCAAGACCATCCGCATAATCTACAACATTCCCCCTGGCATCCAGGTAGCATAGCACGCTCTATTGCTAGGCTATACTGAATTAGCCCGACTATTCTGCCGTCCAGTGGCCAGAATGATATACGCTTTATCCTATGACAAAGTTTAAGAGTTCAATCTCTTTTTGTTTTTGATAAAAATATGTATTAAAATTGCATAAACTTCACAACTGGCCAGGTAAAATAAACTTTGAAGCCATTTTTCTGACTGTTTGTGCAGTTACTGCACTTCTGCTTTGTAGGGCAGTATTGCTCTTCGTTCATTATGGTGATTTTAGTCCGTCATACAAACCCTGTTCGCATGAAGGTCCAATCCGCCACTCTGGATGGCGGACCAATCAGCGAATAGTGGGGAAGACGACGTTGAAGTCTGTTTTCGTAATATAGTTCCAACAATTACAGCGGTGGTAGAGCTACATGGAGCCATATGGACCATGTGGTTGTCAACGCTGATTGGTTCAAGGCTCCTCCAATTGTTTCACAATGAACCTAAGGCCACCAATCCCCCAATGAAACCCAGGCCCTATTAACATTCAAGTACATTTTGGGTCTGGTTATACTGGTTATAGCTATATAATAGCTATATAATAGCTATAACCAGTATACAGTAGATATTATGAGTTGTTGCGTGGTCATATGATAGTATAAAACTCCCCAAAAACACAACTTTCTAGGAACTTCTAACAACAATATACTATATTTCTATTATATCTATACCAAAACAACGATGGTTTTACGTATTAACAAATGAATTCCTAAGTGTCAGTGATGCTGCATATTGGACTGGGTTCTTAACCCTGCTCCCTTCTCTAGGGCCCTGAACACCCAAACCCAGGCAAGCCCTTCACCGCCCGTGGATTCCCCAGGCATTGCTACCTCCCGGACAGCGAGCAAGGCCGCAGGGTAAGATGAGATAAGATACAATAGCACTTAACTAAGTAGGACCGGGTGGGGAAGAGAGGTCCAGATGATGTGAATAAAGTGCTACCTCTACCCTCTCCAGGTTCTGAGGCTGCTTCTGGTGGCCTGGGACCGCCGGTTGATCTTCTCAGTGGGCACGTCCAGCACCACAGGGGAGTCAGACACGGTCATCTGGAACGAGGTGCACCACAAGACCGAGTTTGGCTCGAACCTGACGGGCCACGGCTACCCGGACCCAGGACACTTGGACAATGTCCTGGAGGAGCTTAAGGCCCAGGGAATCACAGAGGAGGAGTGCCTACCGAGAGACTGAGGCCACAAGCCAATCAGAGCGCGGAGCCAAGCTCAAGGCGATTCCAGAGACAGAAGACAAGCTGGAGACCTGAGCAGAGTCTGTAAACACACATTGCCAAGAGACAAATGATCACGGTTACAGCTTGAGACTTGATAAACATGAAAAAAAGAAGAAGAAAAAAAGAGTAACGCTGAACAGAACTTATAAGAGAAAACAACATCTTGAGTGAAAAATAAAAGATCCACCACTAAGGACCCATTCGCCTAAATGCAAATGTTTGAACAGTTTTTGAGAAATAGACTCATCAGATTTGCATCGGTGACTGCATGTCGGTTTTCGATTGTGATGTCGGGAATAATCGTTACAGTACCATTGTCAAGGTTGCACATGGATTTTCTGTTAGATAATGTCTGGTTATTTATACTGTGAGATCTCAGCAAATGAAGTCAAGAATGTAACTAACTCTGAATATTGCTGAAATGTTAAAGACAAGTTTACGTAATTGCTGCTATGTTGAATTGCAGAGACCGAATGATGTTCGCTGAAGAGATAGCGGGTGTAGGGTCAGAGAGTATAGAATATCAGTGTTATTTAGATGTTAGTCCACAAGCAGACAATACAACTTTTAAGTGCAGAAAACACAGCTTTGAAATATTTCAAGTCTATCACTGGATGTCTGAGCATGGATGTTTTCTGACCTCTATTGGTACGTATTAAGAACTGCATTCCTTTTTAGGATTCGTCCATGCTATAATTTAGGAAATGCATTGCGCATATGTATACTTGAGATTATATATGAAACCATTTCTATTAATATTCCATTAATATAATTTTTATATTGCCATTTTTTTGGACGTATTACTTTACAATATTTTTTTATGTCATTTTAAGAGTGTAATTTGAAGAAAGATAAACGACCAATTGCCAATCCCTTTCAGTACTGACGTAGTATTTGTTATTTTAGTATGTAATGGCTTCACTAAATGACATTCCTCTTTTTATGTCCTGTGACCAGATGTGCGAACAATTGCTTCATGCATTTGCATTAGCGTTCAAGATGGAGAGTGAACATTAAGGAGGTGTACTGCCATGTTTACAGGATGGTACTGGACTGTTGCCTGAGCTTAGATTTGCACAGAATTTGGTCTCTGAACTCATTACGTCCCTTGAATGGAAATACTACTGGAAAACTAAAAACAGTTGAGTGTGTGTAAGCTAACATGCTGTGGCTTGTTTTATGTATACTTGTAGGTTGCACATCAGTCATGTACGCAAAATGGGCTCATGGGTGTGTGTACGCATTTTGTTTTCTGTTTTTGTGCTTCGATGGACAATCCCTGGTTATTGATCCATCTTTTGGTTGAAGTGGTCCAGAGGTGATTATAAGATGTTAAAATGCTAATGTACTGTAGGCCAATCATAATAACATTTATACTTTATAATACTTTGTGTACGTAGCCTACTGTATGTATTTATGTGCCCAAATTTGCATTAAACATTTTTTACATATATATGGTACACATCACTTCAGATTAATCGTTATTTTATTTTATTCACGTCTTGCAGTCTACATCATACCCTTTCATTTAAAATTTGTTAATTTTATATAGCACACATTGTCTTAAGCTTTGAGCATGGTGGCAAAAGAGATTGAATTATTTTAGAAAGTATACTGTTTTGACCACTATACAAGTCTTTTGGAATTATTTTGATATCTATTTGATATACCTTTTTCCAACTGAATTATCCAAACTCAACTCTGGCACTTAAAGCTGTATGGTTTAATTTCAGTTCAGGCATGTTGTGGGTTTATCAATACATTTCTGTCTATTATTACTGTTTTTGCCCATTTATTGCACTCTTTCATTATGTTTATTAATGAGATTTCAGTTGTCAAGATGACAGTGGCCTGAGGTTCATGACCAATTTGTAAAGATAATCTTGATTTAAAATTGTACAAATTACTATTGGAAATTTGGACAGAGTGAATGAGGTGTTAATGGATTATGACCACAGATAGTAGTGATGTATAAATTACAAGAAACTTGCATATGAAGTACAGTGGAAGTATTAAATTTCTAAAATGAAAGTGTCTTTTACGTTTGTGTGGGCTAAATATGTGCCTGCTGCCTGTATTAGTATTTGTGTAACTTTGTTTATGTTTCAGGCATTTTATTAAAGGTGGAGTCAGAAATTGTAGCATATACAATTTTTGTCAAATTCAGTGAATATCTCCTTAGTCTGCTAGCTGTCAGTTATAATATGTGTGCTGAAAAAAATTTATTTCACCAATTCCACCTTTAATGTGGGGTAAGAGATTAGATTGTAATAGACCTAGTCAAATTAAGCAAATGTACTCAGTTATCTATCCGTTCTGTGTGAGTAGTGGGTCTACTGTGAGAATAATTACAAAAAAATGACTACCGCCTATCGAAACAAGCTTGACTTCAACATCAAGACACCCTCACTCATCACTGAAATCAAATATTGAGCTGACAAAAAAATGTCTTCAGCAATAAACAACATTTTGTGTAGGTAGTGCCATACCCAGCTGGCACGTCACTTACTGAAAGCAAAGCCAGACTTTTTTTACAGCCAATGCTATTTATTGATAGCCCGCCATTTCAGTGTAATTTTTTATTTAGGCTGGTATAACGGTATATTCTAGGCCCCAATTACATGATAAACCTCACTATGCGACACCTCATGGACGCTCTGGCAACACACAATAAAGCCCAATTATTTAGGTTTCTTTATGCATCCGCTCATACACGGGAACTGGGGAGCCGGGTTACACTAGCTAGGCTTTGTGGGAGTTACGATGTATGTTTGTTTTTAAGCATTTTGATATAATATACTTCTGTGCCATATATAGTCTCGTAGCCTCGGTTGCAACTGGAAGCCTAATTGTCTCGTCTGAGATGGACACTGACACAGTGAGAATGTGCTTTATGGTCCAAAAAAGTCAATACTAGATATAGGAAAAGCGCATATGCAGTAGTTGCTAGAGAGTCGGGGTGTTAGATTTGTCTGCAGTCCTGACCTGTTGCTGATTGAGAAAGTTTAGAGCATCATAAAGCACAAAATATGGCAACAAAGGCCCTCTACAATTGTGCACTTAAGACCTAAATAATAGAGAGGAAAGGGGGGCAATTTGACTGGCTAAACTTCACAAAACACATTTTATGTTATCTAACCTTAGTGCAGTGGTTCTCAAAACATTTTTTGATAGGTCTGTCATTCGTAATGTATTACCCTCAGACCTTCCCTACACCCATTCCCATGTAGCTGGTCAAATGTATTGCATGTTGTGGTAAAATAGGTAATTTCTCCCTACAAATAACAATAAACCGATACAGTTATGATAAAATAAGATTTATTTTCATTTTAAAAAATTAACAATTTGAAATTCATGATATTCAATTGGAAGCCAATGGCTGTTAGATTTAGTCAGCTGGTAGGTTTAAATAAATACAAATAGAAAGCACAATTGCCTATTAAAAACTATTGGTGGCAGGTAGAATTTATAGGACTTTCTAAACTACAAAAAACAACAGGTAGGATAGGTAACACGAAGACTTTGACTGTAGGAACATTTAGACCTCACAGGGAAGAGAATGAAGTGAGGGGTAAACATGCTGTGACTAATGGTGGGAAAACAGGGTCATTATCTAAACTGGGTGCTGGTGTGTGAGTAAAGAACAGAACACAGAAGTAACTAAAACCTCAGTGGAATATTGTGACTTGGGGCAAAGCTAGGGGTGAGTAGATAAAAGAGACAGGAGTGGCTGTTACACATTTCAAAGCGCTTTGGTGTATCTGGTGCTCCTGGCAAATCTTTTGACTGTATGAAAACATCATACTTCTTTTCAGGACCTAGTGTAAGGAAAAATTATGTTTGTGGTGAACACAATTGTCCCAGATGTTTTTGAGTGTGTTGCAGTCATCAGACTTTAAACTAGTGCACATTTTAACAAAACAAATACATTCACAAGATAAAACACTATAGCCTAATGTGTTGTTGCAGTGTTTGCAATATAGTCTATATTACAGACTCAATGAGATTTTTAAATCACTCATCTTTATATTAGCATTTTCCATATTGTCCCAACTTTTTCAAATTGGTGCTGTAGGTTATCTCATGGAGGAAAGTCGGTTAGACCCAGAAGTTACAATTTTAGCAGGGCGGGGAAGGGGGGGGGGGGGTACCTCCTGTAAAGTTTAGCGGGTCTAGAAGCACGTGCATGTGTCTAGTCATAGTTCATCTAGATTAGTCTATGATTTGGATTAGATATGTGGGTTAGGCCTACATGCTACTTAAATGTGCTAAATGAAACAAGGCATAGCCTATCTAATCACAGACCAGGTTATAGCCTATTAGACCATTAGGTCATGCAGACGATCGACACAAAGTTCACAATGTGAAGAGTTTTGGGTCCTATAGCAAAACTATATCAGGATATATTATGATCACATTATTTGATGAAATTGCATTAAAACATTAATAGAACATTTTGGAGCCTGCACTTTACTTGAGTGCAGAAGTTGAATCAGTAAGCTACTTTTACCAGTTATTTTTTACACAAGCAGCCTATCTGTACTTTTACTACTTACGTAATGACTTTGTGTATTTTGACACCTATAAAGACCACATAGACAACACAGTAGGATTATGGCTAGCTGTTTTGACATTTATTCTCCAAGACTTACTAGTATCTATTTTTTAGATACTAGTATCTATTCCATTACTTACTAGTATATAATCGAATAGTTCTATTATCTATTCTTTAGATACTAGTATCTATTCCAATAGTTAATAGTATCTATTCAAATAGATACTAGTATCTATTTAGACACTTGATATCTCCAAATCAATAAGTACTAATATCTATTTGCATAGTTACTAGTATCTATTCGTCACAAGATATCTCGAAACCAATAAGCACTAGTAACATTGAAAACAGGCTATACATTTATGGCAGGCCGTTTTGATATTTATTCTTCAAGACATACTAGTATCTATATTTATTAGACACTAGTATATATTATTTAGATACTAGTACTGTATATATTCCATTAGTTACTAGTATCTATTCTTTAGATACTATCTAAAGAATAGTTAATAGTATCTATTAGAATAGATACTAGTAACTATTCAAATAGATTCTAGTATCTAAATAATAGATACTAGTCACTATTCGAATATATAATAGTAACTACGGTAATAGTATCTAAAGAATAGATACTAGTAACTAATGGAATATATACTTGTATTTACAAAATAGATACTAGTATCTAATAAATAGATACTAGTAAGTATTGGAGAATAAATGTCAAAACGGCTTGCCATAGTATGTTAGGATAGCCTAAACTCTCTGCTGCATATTGAAAAACAAGTAAACACTCCTTTCCTTTTCATATATAGCGTATAAACGTGCTGCTGTTAATCCCCCACCGAGGCTGGACATATTGCCCTACTTATACCCTGTCTGTCTGTTAGGCGTTTAGACAAAGTCAAGTGACGGCAACTTATGGCACTTTATAAAGATGAAGCGAGGATGGCTCAACTGAGTCAGCTCCCGGATAAGGTGGGGGTGGGATCTCTGAGACCAACCCTGCATGCGTTCAGGAGGGTGGAACGTTTGCTACACGTTCAATTAACACGGATGGGCTGTAATAGGTTTGACAACCTTCTCGCTAACTCATCTACTGTGCAATTGCTGTTTCAGGTGATGCAGAAGAGATGGACCTCTGTCGGCGCATAGCCAAATAGCCACATTACAATCAATGGTTGTGTGGAGAATATATTCTTATTTTAAATTTCGCAATAGCCTATATCAGAATGAGAAAGCGTATATAGGCCTACATTTAAGATGAAATCATATGACAATAAACACGAGATTTAATAAATGACAAATAGGCTACTCACAAATATAGTCTATGATTGCTACACCAACAGGTTATACATGTGCGGCTAATTGGGCAACACTCGTAAAACTGAGCAAACGTCTTTGAACGTTATTGAGGAAACATGTTCAGTAAAAATGTTGAACGTTCAAAACGTTCAGTCCACTGAACGCACAAGTTTGCTATAAGAGTGGGGGTTGGGTATTTGTCTTATGTGAAGGAAGTGAGATGAGGTCTCGACCGCAGACCCACACTAACAGACAACGTCCCATGCATGTCTGTCTTGGACGTGTGTGTGTAGGCTATATGTGATGGGCGGGGGATACTCTGCGCACACAAATCGGTACAAACGCAGTCGCAGGTTTCTCTCCCGTGGGTGCTCACTGGTCGCTTGCCCGAAGCGTCTTAATTAAATTCGACAGCTCCTTTTGTGTATAGACCTATCATCCAAGTAGGGTAGTGATATTAAAGCCATTGTTGTCTCGTCCTCTAATATTGTGCACAGTGAGAGGCCTATATTTGTCTGAACTGCCGGATGACAGCATTTCCTCTTTTTCTTCTGTGTCGGCTTAGGCAAATCCTCCCCCGCTCGCCTCAGCAGGCATGTCTATTATTAAAAGCTTTTAAACAGAGCATATGCCTTGGCTGAATGCCAAGTCCAAAGTCTTGTTGCCGCAGAAACACATCGTTCCCCCTCCCCCAAGGCTTACATTTCAGGATGTCAGCAATCTCACGCGTACACTCCTGCCTTTCAGCTAAAAGCTTTTTGTGTGTGAGAGGCAAGGTGGGAGTGGTTTATGCGAGGCAGGGGGAGGGAAAATAAAGGGGCTACTTCACTGTTGCCAGGGCAACTTGACATCACAGTGACGCGCACCACTAAAAGCTTTTAAACGTATCTCTCCTGCCTTAGGCCCCATTTTGAGTCCTCTTTCAGCTAAGCTGGGGGAAAGGACACAGCTAGCAGTGCCCGTGTTTACAGCTTTACTGACTGCAGTCAAGGTGGAGCATTTGCACAGGAAACACCTTTAAAATTCAACCTTTAAAGGATCTATTTTATTGCCTAAACTAGCATTGAGAAGATAAGCTGTTTCAAAATGGCTTCAGATGATTTCAGCTACCTAATGCCGGGACACAGTGAAAAACACAGACGGGCCAGAAACTGGACGGACAGTGAAATGAAAGCCCTCCTGTACGTGTGGGAAGAACACCACAGTGAACTGAAACTTAACAAGCGGAATGCTAAGGTATACGAGAAGATGTCGCAGAGGTTTTTGGAGCTGACTGGTGAACGGCGCCACAAGGAGGAGATCAAAATGAAAATCACCAACATGTCATTCCAGTTCAGGTAAATTATGGGGCAAAAAAAACATTTTCACAAAGTTTTTATCCAGAATTATGACTTGTTTACAGGACACAAAATATCTCAGAAAATGTTAAGCATTAGGGATCTACTGCCCTCCATAGAAGTCTCCCTGCCCTAACACACCTGATTCAAATTAATGGGTCGTTATCAAGCTTCTGCATTGATGGATAACGACCAATTCATTTGAAAATATAAAACATGCAGGGAAAGTAGATCCCCAGGCAGGACCAGAGTAGAGGACAACTGACTTAAAACCTATTTTCCTCTGACAGGAGATTGAAATGTACCATTGCTGAGAGTGGTGAAATGCCAGACTGGCCATATTACAAATCTATTGAGAAGATACTCTCCAAGCCTTTGGAGAACGGAAGAGTTGGCGCGTACGAGTTCCGCTCCTCTACTGGTGGTCCTTCCACTTCCAACCAGTCTTCAGAGACCCTGGCCTCGCAGGCAGAGGGAGGAGACTTGATGGGGTATATGCCTGAGTACACCGGCTCCTCTGATGAGGTGGAGATTAAACCAGACATGGAAGACTCTTTGAGCTCTGACAGTGTACACTCACTGGGTTCCAGGTAATGCAGTAGACCAGTGTTTCTCAAATTGGGGGTATGCATACCCCTAAGGGTACTTAATGGTATTGCATGGGCTACCTGACAATCGAATAAAAGTATACTTAAATCTTCTATTCAAACCTATATGTACAATGAAATTCCTGGTATGATCTCTTGAACATATTAAATTTAATATTTTTTAATAAGGAACTTATGTCATGCAACCACTGACATTCAATATTCCTTGCATGATTAACCCCTATATTTAGGTTTTTGCCTAAACTGATAAAGGTTGTAGTTTAGTAAAAGGTGCTACACGGACTTATGAAATAATTTTAAAAGGTTTAAGAACCACTTAACTAAAGTGTGTGTATTTGGTTGGGATTGCTTCCAAAATATTTTTTTAAGTTTTAAACTTAACAATATTGCACTGTGATGAGATACATACATGTTAATATTGACATAAATCTGTATTTTATGGTCTGAAAATGGCTCTACACGTCATATCCGTTACAAATTGCCATGGACTTTTTTTTTTTTTTGGACTTGGCTGGTTTATAAGAGTGCTGCGTCCGTTCCTGCGTCATCAAATAAAATTGATTTAATGGTGCCCCCCTGCCTTTACTCAGTTCCTTGAGTAGGCCCTATGTTTTAGCATTTTTCAATGTTGTGCAATTACGTCAGGCTCAGAGCTGGGGTGAAGTTACACTTTAAAATTTAAGATTAAGTTGATTTATAATCAAGCAGGCATGTGCATCGATTAACAGGCAATGGCGTAACAAGGCAACAACGGGCATCAATGCAGAGCTGAGAACGCCTATTTTGAAGCAAGCCGCTTCTAAATGAAACTCAATTTAAATGGCAACATCGAAATGCGCTACAGGCTACACTAGCCTACTGATGCCAAATGTCTGCAGGAGTAGCTATGCATTCATAATATCAAGACATATGCATGGTCAAGACATGGCTATCATCTCCCAAGTCAAACATCAACGATTAAATCTGACGTCGGAGCACCATGACAGATAAAAACATTACTGGTGACGGCGCACCATTGACAAGTGAAGCATATGTTGGTTGATCAATTGACAAATAGTATCCTAAGTTTAACTTAACTTTAGAAGTGCACACTACAGGCTTGCTTTACGCTGATGTGACGCTTGACAAGTTCAGGTTGACTGCTCTCTGTCAAATTGAGCTCCGTTAAGTTTTAATAGCCTACACGTCATTCTGGAAGTCGACCGCTTGCTAAAAGAAATAGGCTACAAATGACCTATTTTAGGTAGCTTTTTTTTTTTTTTCGGCTGACTCTTTAATTATTTGTGTCTTATGTCCGCTTGTATGTTTATTATCAATTGCTGCATTTCCGCTCTCTTGAAATTTAACAGGCTACCGGTAAAAATATTTTGCTATGCAGTAGGGCCTATAGGCTATATGCATGTCATCATCACCATATCCTCGGATTCCACTTGCCAACTCCACGCATTTTAACATCAAATCGACCATTAATCATTACTAAATCGAAATATAGAACTAATGTTGCTATGCGGTAAGATAACCAATGTGTGCTTTATGCATAGCTGATTTTGTTAAAAAAATCAAGAACTACACCATTCCAGGAAATGAAATGCCTGCATATTGAGCACTAGTAGCCTATATCTACTGGCGACTTACACTTAACCAGTAATTGTGCTTATCTGTAGCTTAATAAAACTCTGTTGAAGGAAAAGTTGTAGGCTACATTAGAGGTCTGAGCTGATTTTGGGTAGTTACGCCCTAACAGGGTTTCTGCAGGTCTTTTTATTTATTTAATAAATATAATTAATTTTCAGTCCTAAATTTGAATCTGAATTTTAGGCTTTAAATGTCTTAAACGGTTTTGGATATGAAATTATGTATGTACAGTGTATATATGGAAAAAATTGTATTGATCATGCTGTAACAACCACTAATGCAAGCTGTGCAGCCCAGGGAGTTTATCTGAGCGCACATACCAAGAGCTGCACATTATACCAGATGAACCATAGGAAGCCTACACAATGGTAATACAGTAATGTCCCCTTCCAGCTCCCATCCTACTAAGAGGAAGCGAGCTAGCAGCAGGCACGTGTCTCTGAAGAGGAAGAAGCTGAAGGTGATGCAGAACATGTTGCTGGAGCAGAGGAAGGTGAGCCGGGCCGTGGAGGAGACGTGCCGGGAGGTGCGCCGGGCCATGCACCAGCAGAACATGATCCAGGTGCAGTGTCTCCAGCTGCAGGAGCGGATGATGAACCTCCTGGAGAAGATGATCCAGCTGCCCTCTGCCCCGGCGTGGACCGGTGGCAAAGAAGCGGGGAAGCAGTGATGTGCTAATGGGCTGCTAACCGGGCTAGCCCTGTTTGCGACCTCCGCACTGAGTAGTGGAAGACATTTTGATTGATTTCAGTTCAACATTGTAGCTAATATAAACCTTATGGTATTGTACATATTCGCATACTGTGGTTTGCTTTATTGTTGAGCTATTCTGTCAATGCAATGATATCTCTGAGAGGATGCGCCCTTGTGATACCCAGGAAGACATAATATGAAGTGGTTTACATAGAAGTTGTATCAAAGCATGTGCCTTGGTATTAAGCCATCTGAGAATGACCACTCCACGCTCACTGTTATGAACCGGACAAGAGTCTTGCCATGTTAGACTGTCACACTGCACATAACTACAACGATCATACACAAGTATAATAATGGCCTTATGAGCTAGGAGGGTTTGCAAGGGTGTTTGATGGGTGTTAGAAGGGTGTTAAATGGCGATTGGCTATTTAAATTAAGCTCTGTTGTTCCTTTAGCAGCTGTAAAGGAGATAATCGTGTTATTGAAAAATTACTTTTCTATATCAGTTTAATGAGGGAAGTTTACTAAATTCACTAAAAAAGTGAGAGATTGATGCCAAAATTAGACTTCCAGTAACATTACTGTTTGCATACTGTTTGGACCGTTGGATCATTTAAAATAATGCAGCATTACAGTTATGCTTGGCATTCACATTTCAGCATCACATATACAGTACATTTAAGGATCAAGGCCATAATATTGTATTTCAATATCAATGCATGGATATTGTCCTTATTTCAGTGCTTAATTTATTTGTTAACTGGCGTACTTGTTAGAATTAATTGAATAATAAAACTTTGTCTAATGTAATGTCAACTGCAACACATGCCAATGCTAGCAACACAAATAAGCTTTTGATATGTCAGGGACATTATCTATTTGAGGAAAACACAAGATCCCTCAAATTCCAAGGCTGGTTTGAAGCCATGTAATGTTCTCAATAGAAAAACATTTTTTCTCAGTTGCAAATTCAAATAACATCAAATTACACTTAGCAATACTGTATTGTCACACCTGAAATTCAACATTTTGTTTTCTAAGTTGTGTTGATTTACACAGAAAGGCCAAATAATGTGGTAAAGCACGTATGACAGGCCAAATGTATAAGGGTCTTTTGAATGTTATATATAATATACATCAATTTAAAGGTGAAGTCAGCGATTGTAACATTTGTCAAATTAAGCAAATATTTACGCTTTGCTTCCTCTGTGTTTTGTGTGAGGGTTGAAAAAAAGAATCCAGTGTTTCTACACAGCCTGGTTGCTGTCAATGGGAACACGAAGGGAAAATGTTACAGGTCGCTACGGTAACCCAACATGCCAGCTGGTTCATTCACACAGAAACATCTGAGGAGTCGTCCATTGAAAAAAGGCGCTTTCAAAAAATTACTCGGCAGGTGATTGGACAAACCCGTTAACCTGCGGAGCCAGTTGAACTCTTGCTGAAGCTAGTCAGGAGGAGAGTGATAACATATGACACGTTATCCGTTGAGAAAAGGCTATGAGTGTATGCCGCTCTTTGCTCTTCTAATACATTCGATTAATACGGATGCAATTGTAAAATTACATTAACCTCTTTAGGAACCGCCATTGTTGTTTTCAAGACTCCTGATTGGTCACACACTAGATTATACTGGACTGGATTCTCACGTCAAAGTCACACAACATTATCATATCCTTGACAATGGGTGTCCAGTGTAGGAGGCATAGAAGGAATTTGTGTTTTTGTTAAATCTTTCTCCACCATCGCTGACTCACCCTTTAAGGAACTTTGTGTAACGCTATAAAGGCTATATTATAATAAGATCACTTTGAATGATTATGGCATTTTATGTCTTTTGATAGATAATCCTGCTTAATACATCCTACACATATCATTTTCAGGTTTTCTACTGACTTTCACTTTCTGATTTGGATGGATTTATCATGGTAAATGTATGCTGCAGTAAACCATATCCTGGCAACCGTTAAAGCCCTTTGACCATGTATTGTTTACCCACCAAACACTGGGACCAATGACTACACCTTTATTCAATGTAATAAGCACTGGCCATGGGTCTCAGTTTATCTTTAGTAATATTCTTACTTTTTAAATGTAATATGTGTTCATTGTTTATTATTATGTTACTTCCTTAATAATTGATTGCATCAAAGTCATAGCCAGTAGTTAGGTAACGGTGAAACATGCTTTTTTTAAATGTATAGTCACCAAGCAAGTTATTGTATGCAAGAACAGGTTTTGGTATTTAGCGTGTGTAGGGCTACCTTCAACCAATAGGATGAGGCAAAATATTTGAATATTTAAAAAGACAGGCGTGGGGATTGGCGCTGGGAGATGTCACGTGTCTGGAGACGTTAAAATGTCATGGTTACTATGAAAGACGCTTTGTATTAATCTCGGCAGTGAATGGAGCATGGATTGAGAATGGAATGGAGGAGGGCTATCGTAGTGTTATATGGAATACAATTGCGGGAGGGACATTTTTGAAAAAGAACGCCTTACGGAAAGAAATGTCCACGTGTGTACTTTTATCTACTTGAGGGAATTAATATCTTTGGGATTTTGGCAAACTTTACGGGACTAAACTAGGTACCGTACAGTATTGTGGTGGTCCGCAAATGTTTCATTAGCTTCACCGATATGATGGTTTGAAAGTTTGTTTACAGTAAGGTACTAAATGTGCGCTCAGGATGCTATTTTTGTTGTGTGTAAATTGTCTCATGTAGTGTGTAATATTAAATGGAAACTAAATCAATGCGCAATCTGCTTTAGTTTACAGATGGAGTTGGGGAACATAAGCTCTGTGATTGAGTTGTTTTTGAGTAGGGAGCCAGCTGGCACTCTGTTTTGGGGCGGGGGGTGGAGGGGGTTGGCGGTCCAATCAAGAAGTCCTTGTTCTATGTTAGCATTGCAAGCTGTCGGGTAGTGGTATAGCTTTCTAGCAATTCAATTTAGTTTTATTGTTAAGAAGGGTGGCCAAGTAATTGCTTTTCTTTGGTCAAAATAGATTAAGTGAAAAAAAGTAAAGACGAATGTGACATTGTCTAGCCATTGCACTTTAAAAGTAATTGAACAGTAAACCATCCAGAATACAAAATTAAAACGACACACAAAAAATCCTCAACATTTAAATGAGAAAGGAAATAGAATTGTTTGTGTAAAATACCTTTCTAACAACAAATGATCTTCCTGTTCCTGTGATTCAGGATGACAACAACACACTAGTGTTGGCTACAAGACAACCCCAAGTGTTTGATTTGCCGACCAGGACGTCCACATAACAACTTAGATGAGACTGACGGGACACCCCGAGGGTGCAAGGAGACGTCTGGATCTCTGCTCCGGCGACGGCGGTCCCAGGATGGTGGAAGTTGTTCGCGGCCGGGCGGGTTACGGCTTCACCATAATAGGCCAAGGGCCATGTGTGCTTAGCTGCATCGTGGACGACGGCCCCGCGAATCACATGGGGCTTAAACAGGGCGACAGCATCCTCTCCGTCCACGGCTTCAACGTCTCCGGGGCGTCCCACGAAGTGGTGGTGCAGCTAATCGGCCAATCCAGAGGCCCTCTGCAGCTGGAGGTGCTCCCCGGACGCGGCGTGTCTCCATGCCAACCAGGCCACGTAACCACCGCAGCAAGACAGAGGCCGGTGTCGGAACCCGATATTTTGCATTGGCCGCAACAATGGGCCCCCTCAGACCAGCGGGCGAGGGAGGAGACTGACTCCGCAGACGAAGGCGAGGATGCAAACTCCGACTGGAGCGTTCTGAACGTGGCCATGATGGTGGGCTACCTGGGCTCCAAGGAGCTGGCGCTCAATGTCAGCCAGCCCGAGGAGGAGTGCCTGGGGGCCATCCGGGAGCTGATAGGCCGGCAGGCCATGGAGCAGGACACCCACACCCTGGTGGTGATGAGGGTGATGTTGGACTGCATCCGCCTGTGCGACGACACCGGGACCCGGCTGGCTGTCTTCCCGGCCCAGGAGCTGGTTCTGGGCGCCGTCTGCGCCGAAGACGCTCGCTTCTTCTGCCTGGTCACCGCGGCCCCGGACGGCGGCCTTCCGAACGCCTCCTGTCACGTTTTCTTCATCGACCCCGAGCTGGCTCGCCACGGCGACCACACCGACATCGCCGGGCGCTTCGGTTTGGGCTGCACCCTCGACTCGGATACGTCCGGGTGCTTGGAGTTCCCCGGCGCTCCCTCGGACGTCCTCCATTTTGTGTCGGTGCTCTACAGCGGCATGGGGGAGGAGGTGGAGAGGTTAAGGGTCAGGCTGGACATGGAGGCCCAGCAGCCAGGCAAGCAGGGCAGCGCCAGCAGCAATGGAGACAGCGGCATTGGCAACGCTTCTCCGCCCGAGGAGAGGGCAGAAAGGGATTTCCCCGTTTCCGTGGAAACCCACGGCGGGCCACACCTCCCCAGCTGTCCGTGGGATTATCCTGGGGCCGAAGAGCTCACCCCGACCTCAAGCCTTCGCCTTCGTCCCAGCAGCAACAGTGTGAGCACACACTCCCTCTCCGAGAGCCTTCCTGTTCCTGACTGTCTGGCCGGCCTGTACGGGGGCCATCTGCCCAGGCTTGAGTTTCACTTCAAACCCCCTCCGCCGCCGCCGCTGCCTCTGGGCAAGAAGCAGAGCTTCATGGGGGAGTCCCTCAGAGGCAGCCAGAGGTGGTTCTCTAAGGCCAAGTGGCCCAGGTCTAAGTCAGTGGCCGGTAACATCTGGCCCTCCAACGGCAGCCTCGGTGGCAGCAGCTCTCTGCCGCCCCCCATGAGCCAGATCCCACCAGACAGGTACCAGCATGACTCCATGCTGCCCCCTAGGGAAGAATGGACCAGAAGGCAGCCTAAGGACCACAATAACAAAGTTCGTATTCTTTTTATTATTATTTTATGCAGAATATATATATATTTTTTTCTTCTGATGGTTGTTCCCCCATGATTGCCAAAAACAACAATGCAACACCAGTGAGAGCAATAATAATCTTGATACTTACACATGAATACAAATATGTTATAGTTTATTTAAATAGCTCCACTGCTGGAGAAGGCATCTGCTTTTGTTCTCAGGCTATGTATAACTTGTCTACAGGAAGTATTAAATGGTCACTGGCACTTAAGTTTCCAGACACCAAAGCGGGTGTTCAAATCTAATATGAAATACAATGGCACCGTTGGTGTATGTGAACTGCTCTTAAAAGCCACCTGTTAGAAGTCAATGATGTCATTGTCATAAATGCCTGCTTCAGTGTTAATTTAGCTTTTTGTCCACAAGATGTCGCCATATTGATATTGTTGATTCAATATACTGTTGATTTTCATCAGCATGCTGTTATTTGCAGTGTTACATAGTATAAGTAGAGGAAGGAAGAGAAAAAAAAAAAAATAATAATTGCATTTATTTATTACAGATATTCAGCTTGTGTGTTGGTAAATGAATAAAAATAGACCAGGCTACACATTTATGGAAAAAGCACACTAACAATGACAAAATGTGAAGAAAAAACATTTTGTTAGTTGTTTTTTTTTAGTGTACACTATATTGTCCATATGGTGTGGGCTGGTGTCTCATGCATGTTCTCATGCATGCGTCAGATCAGAAATAAGACAATCTGAGAGGAAACCAAGCAAATTATAGGTTCCAGCCTGTCATCCTGCCATAATTAGCCTACTAGTTCCAACAGTTCTTTATTCTGGCTTGAATGTTAAGCTGTGCTTCACCCATCGTGACTACATATAGGCTACGTATTTCTCATACCCATTTAGAATAGCAGGAGGGAAACCAAGAATATATTCTAGTCTTAAAAGCTTAAAGTATGTCGGTGAGTCCAATAGTGTGACCTGTCCCGTATGTTGTGTAACACTGCTATCTATTGTAGGTTGCCACATCTTTCCCTTGAAGCTAGGTATGACTTAACTCTGGTCTATGGTGTCCTGACAGGGTGCCAGGTTTTGGGGCATGAGTGTTCGAGCTTCAGGGCGTCGCCCCGGCAAGCGTCTCAGCTTGGCCCGATCACTGGACGACCTGGAGGTAGGAGATGGGTTTTCACTTTTTAACCTCGACGTTTTACTTTGTGCTTAAAATAGTACTCGATAACCTGTGAAGGCGTCATTGGCTTTGACATTAAATATCATTGTTCACGTTTGAGTGTATGTAACTTGGTATTTTTGAACTTGAATGACATAGTCAGGGCCCACAGTGGCTTGACAACCTCATTGACTAATGGGGCATTTATTTTGACTCTCTCCTTCACTCCAACACCCCCCCCCCCACACACACACACACACACACACACACACACCCCACACCCTTTATTTTCACATTTATCTTCTCTGTGTTCGGCTCCTTTTTTGTAAGAGTTCATTTCCCTTGCCTTGAGTTCAGCTGCCGGTGTCCCACAGGGCTGGTTCATAAGGTGGTCTTTGTGTGGCCTGGTCTGTTTGGCTTGGCTAATGAGTTCCACTAAATGACACGCTTACGTTCTCTCTGTTAGTGTTGTTAGGGACTTATTCTCTGTCTTCCTGACACGCTCACATTCTCTGTTAGTGTTGTTAGGGACTTATTCTCTGTCTTCCTGACACGCTCACATTCTCTGTTAGTGTTGT
>JAODUE010010686.1:0-27641 GCA_027564755.1 Amblyopsis hoosieri | reverse complement strand
TTTAACAGTCTGCCGTCCGCGGGAGCGCGCAAAATCACTTTCTGTCAGGAAATCACTTTTTGGCACAACACCGGCATGGTACAGCAGAACGGTACGGTACGGTACCGGTACGGTAGCCTATTCACACTATCGCACACACTTAAAATCACTGGTCAATCCACCTTTAAACTAGATTCCGGTATTTATGTACTGTGTAATGTATGTACACATTCATAGCCTATAATTCCCCAGTAGAAAGCTAGGTGATCAATTTGGGCCAGAATGTGCCTACAGTACTGTACGGTACCGGTACCGTAGTAGCCTATGATACCGTTGTATGTACAATGTACATACAATGGTATCATAAGCTACTAACATTGTTGAGTTCACTGAAGTGCACTTTTTGGGCCAGGCATTTTACATTTATTACATGACATGAAATGATTGCAGCAGAGAGAGAGAAACAATCAACTTGTTTTTGCTCTCTATTTTTTGTTTTTGCCAGCTGTTCAAATTGGAGGTGGCCAACCCAGATAGGCCTACTACAGTAGCCCCTGGCCTCTCTATAACTGTCTGTCTGGAGTTCACTCCACAGGACGAGTATGAGCTTCAAGACTGCATCCTGGTTTTCATCGATGAACAGGAGCCCATAGAGGTTCCGATACTTGTGTAAGTAGGCATCACGTAACGACACAGCCAAAAGATGCTCAGTAGGTTAGGTGTTTCCCTTGTCCGCTAATGTGTTGTGTGTTGCTACAGGTTACCCAGCCTGTGTTGTCTTCTTATGGACTCGGTGGTTGACTTTGGTTCTGTTGCAGCCAACAGTCAGTTGATCTGCAAACAATTAGCTTTGACCAATCAGGGGACAGCACCAGGTAAACCAAAGCTGTACCTGGATTCCTCATGCACTACATACATAGTAGCCTATATAGCCTATATAGTATTAGTAGGCTTATGTGTGTACTATGAATTCAGACATGGAGCAGGAACACCTTTTATAGAAATACTTTATTGTTATTGTATGGCTCTGCCTACATTAAATTAACGCTGCTTCTGTTTGGTGCTTTATTAAACAATATACAGAGAAACCTACAGCAACTAAATAAGACACATATCCTACCTAATAATAATATGAAATAAAATACACAATAATGTCTTGACTCTTGATGTAGTGGAATTTTGAGTGTTGCAAAAGCATGATGTAATGCTGGTAAAAGAGATTGGACCCACACATTTTGGAAAAATA
Source organism: Amblyopsis hoosieri (assembly GCA_027564755.1). NCBI lineage: Eukaryota > Metazoa > Chordata > Actinopteri > Percopsiformes > Amblyopsidae > Amblyopsis > Amblyopsis hoosieri. The sequence goes on along the minus strand of JAODUE010010686.1, from coordinate 26,416 downwards.
TGTTTTAATACTAAGATACAGGGAAAGAGAAATACAGAAGATAATCTAAATAGCCTACAAATAGCCACAACTGACAAGGAACAAGTAAACTGAAACTGGAAGTTGCGAATATATTTGTCCTATGTATTATAACAGAAGGCAATATGAAATTAAACTGGTCTTTAAAGTGTAGCAATATGTTTATGTGTAATATATGTGTTTATGTGCCCTGCATAGGTGCGTTCTGTGTGCAGTACAGTGGAGACCCATCAGTCACGCTATCACCCTGTAGTGGATTCTTAGAGGCTGGCGCCACACAGTGGTTGAATATAGAACTGTCCACAGACAGGCCTCGGCAGATTCAGGAAAAAGCACTGTAAGGAATACATGGGGGGGATTTGTAATAAAATACATTCAATAAATATTATATATATATTTATGAGATACAAAAGTATTCAAATCAAATTTGAATTAATGTTAGATGGTCCTCTTTCGCTCTCATGCACGCACTCGTGCACACACACACACACACACACACACACAAACACACTGAAGCCACAGCTGCAACATATGTACAGTAGTTGTCCCTGAATACACGACAGTTGAAGCACATACAGTGTAATGGTAGCCTGGCTCCGCCCTAGTATTGCTCACAACTCAATATATTTAGCTGAGATTACAGTGTAAAAACCCTGTTCACATGAATGTAACACAGCCACCCTGCTGACGGACAAATCAGGGTGAGGTAGTGAGATGACGTTGAAGTCAAGCCTGTTTCTAAATGGTGGTAGAGCTAGATGAGGCGATCAAAACAGTTGTAGCAACGCCGATTGATTAAATAGTTTCAACATTAACCAAAGTAGGAGGAAACAACTGCGAACACTTCCCAATGGAGCGTGGCCAGACCTGGTTACACCAGGCTAGTGTAATTGAGCACAAATGTGTTGTGTCCTAGGGTGAAACTCCATACTCACTCCACGGCTGTTCTAAGCATCAGAGCTGAGGTCATCAGCCAGCGACTTCAGCTCTATGACCTGCAGGTGCATTAACTCAATGCGTTTTCCATTGTCTGGCGTTTTTCACCTTACTGTCAACATTAGTTTTGTATAAAAGTAAGATTTTAACAGTTAGTGACTCATTTAGTTTTTGTATTGTGAAGGTTGCTTTTCCTTCTCTAGAACAAAGCCTAAATGGAAACCCTAACATTGTTCTTGTGCAGAGAGCACCGTTGTCGTGTCTAAGTTTTGGGCCTGTGTATTTTGGAGCTTCCCGTGTGGAGAAAGTGGTTCTCAGGAACAACGGACCACAGCCATGTGACTGGGTCAGCCTCTTGCAGGACAACACTTTGACACCTGAAGCAGTGAGTATTTAGTATTGATCCATTTCATGACCAATAATATAGTACTATGTGTGCTAGATCAAATCTAGCTAATGGGCTGGGGTGGGGTCCCTTCTCATTGATGTTCAGGGTGCAGACGTCCACAGGACAACAGGAGGACCCACACAGCTTCTGGTGTGTGTCCCCAACCATGGCCATATCAGACCCTATCAAAAGACCACCATATCTGTATACTTCAGCCCATTTGCCACAAGGTGTGTGCCCCCGTGTGTGCCCCTGTGTGTGCGTGAATGCAGTTGTGGCTTGTGTTAAGTAGTTATACATGAAACATTGTTTTTAAAACATTACACATGAAGTAGACATTAGTATAAAAACTATTTTCTACTACGTTACTAAACTACGTTTCAATGTCCAGAATTCAAACCCAAGTCTCCAGCTGACAGATGGGTATTGTTAGAAATGCTAAACTCATTAGTTCATTTTGGTATTGCTGTTTGGTAATATATGGTAAAACTGCAGATGTAATACATTTAAGTTAATACAGATACTAATTAAGAAAGACCTATTTGCTTGTGGAAAAATGCCTTGCATCATTTGTATGTTTAACTTGTTACCAAGTATAGTGCCTGCAGGCAAGTGCACGTTATGACGTGCACTTCAAGAATTATATAGAACATTTCTTTTAAGAAGTGTCGCCATGTCATATATTTTTGTAAAGCTGTGGATCTTGTTATTCTATTTCTGAAAACCATTTCGAGACATGATCACAACAGCTGTTACAATAAACACTTTTGTCAGACCACCATCTTACATAATTCATTGTCAAAGTTTACCCCTGAAGCCATATAGTAATCCATGATTATCCAAATGCCAACAAAACGAGTCCTGTTACAATGGTAAATGTCCAGATTTTCCAATAAAGTAAAATATTTAGTCCAAAATACATTACTACATCAATAAACACCCACGCACTACTGCTGCATCATTTCTGACGTGTATAATATTCCATGTTTTCTTTGTCATAATTCAAGTTCACTTGTATATATCGCCAATAGCTTCACAACAAAATGGACATCCGATGTTGACCTTTAGACTGACACATCAATCGACCAACTAGCAGCTTCTATTTCGTGACCCCAGTCTGCCCAATGAGCTTCGAAGTGGAAAGGAGAGACCGTCCTTCTTCGTACGTGTACAGAACGGGCTACTTTCAACCAATCGCGCTGATGACTGCATCATCGTGTAGCCAACAATGAAATTTAAAAAACGTGGGTTTGCGGCTTCAATAGCCAGGTATAGGTCTAATGGAACGAAGATTGCGCGTACACACACTTCGCTCTTTGCCATTCGCCGTGCGCCCGTGCGTAAAAGAGCTGAGTTTGAGTTTTAGTTCAATAATATTTGTGGAAATAGAAAAACAATGGCGATACGGACAGTTAAAAGAAAATAAACACTACAAGAGGCGCTGGAAGAGTGTGTAAGACGTGAAAGCGACAAGTCTGGGGACGAATCCCGTATCAGACGAAGACAGCAAAATATATTCAGATCATAACTCTCAGGCAGAGGCTATATTTATGGAGGGAGGAGACACTGCTCTTTACAAGTAAGTACTTTATTATATTATTTTTATTAGTACTATGTTTATTATATAACCTGTATATTAGGGAGGTGTTTGTGAAGGTTTACTAAACTTTTGTTTCACTCGAGGGGTTGAGGTGTATGCTTCTGGGGGAAGGGTGTGTCTCTTCGTGTGATACTATTGAACTGTGGGGGGATGGTGTGTTTGTGAATTGTACTCTGAGGCAGTGAGCTGTAAAAACGTAGAATACAGAATATATAGAGGTTTGGTCTAGTTTTGTAAATGACTGTTATTTCTTTATTTTCACATGATGGGCAATCGTCTGATTCTGACAAGGATTGGGAACCAGAAACGTATTCCCCAGTCAGCAAACGTACGCATAGAGTGCAACAGCAGGACAGTAACTCCTCAGATGAGGCCCATCCCTTACTCCTCAGAGAGGCTCTGCCAGCAGGAGACCAAGAGGCAGAAGACGCCTCTCTGGGGAAGGGGGACAGGTAGCGGTAGAGGTAGTCCAGCTGGGGCATCAACCAGCGCTGAAGACAAGTGGAATGATGTAGATGAGCCAGACATAACGCCACCACAGCCCACCTTCAGACCCACCAACACACCAGGACCCCGACTCGTGTGCACAGCTACATACACAGCCGTGCAGCTTTTCCAGCTTTTTTTTCTAATTCTGTTTTACAAACCACAATTCAAAACACCAATGGGTTTTGGTCAACTCACCACTCGCCACCCTCACACCCATGGATCAATGTGACACTGCAGGACATGTTTTCTCTAATTGCCATGGTCATTTACATGGGTGTAGTAAAGTGGTGTGAATTTACTGATTACTGGCAGGGGGGGGAAAGCTGTACAGCTTCCAATTCCCAAAACATATCATTACTGGCAGGAAGTTCCTCAGTATCTGCCAGTCCCTTCACCTGAGCAGCTCGGCGATGGATGTTGCCAGACTACCAGAGAAGAGGTACAGCAGCCTACGATCGCCTGTGCAAAATTAAACCATTATATGAAGAGATGAGGGATGCTGGAAAAATAAATTATCATCCTAGCCAGGACATTTCAATTGACGACTGGTTGCCTCCAAAGCTCGCATTGGCCTGAAACAATACATGAAAAATAAGCCTGTGCGATGGGGATACAAACTTTTTGTGTTGACTGTGTCAGGATACGGCCGGGGAAGGGGCGGAGACCCAAGTGCGGAAGCAGAGGCAGGAGACTGCAGAAAGAATAAAACAGTGTTTTATTGTGCAAGCAGGTGTACAATATAAATGTTGGTGATTGGGGTTGAAGCGCTAGTAGTGCTGACTAGACGGTTGAGACTAGCGTGCGGCGGTGAGTCGGCAGACAGGCAAGGAGAAGACAGTCAAGGCTGTCCGGCGAGTAGATCGACAGTTGGGGATGCCAGGCGAGGAGGAGAAGCAGGCGGGACTGCTGAATAGCTGGTATGTGCATCCGTAGGTAAGGCAACAAACTGGCAATAGGTGCCGGGGTGAGAAGCCTCTTATACCTCCGCCCAGGAAGCAGAGAAGAGGTAATTGCACGTGAGGCGCGTTTAGGTGGCCGATGACGTGGCAACGGAGCTGTCTGGTGCTGAACCCGCGGCCTGGCACTGTCCCGTGCTGGATCGGCCGCGGATCGTGACAGACTCTAGAAATGGGTATACATGCGACTTCTTTGTATATGAGGGAAAGCTGCAGGGAAACAGTGGCAAGAGGCTCAGTTATGAGTCTGTGATGATGACACATGGTTGCTGGGCACCGGTTGCAAGCTGTTTGTGGACAATTTCTACACAAGCCCCACCCTTTTCCGTGACCTACTTCAGAAGAGAATCTGGGCATGTGGAACCATCCGAACAAACAGAATAGGATTTCCAAAAACTAAAATAAACAGCATGGACTCAAAATCTCCTCGTGGCAGCATCCGCTGGATCAGGAAGGACTCCCTCCTCTTTGTCCAGTGGTGAGACACGAGGGATATCTTGCTATGTTCTACACTGCACACGGCCCATACAGATGACAAAGTGAGGAGGAGAGTCAAAGGTTAAGATGGTCGCTGGGCTTTCAAGGACCTCCCTGTTCCACCGGTGATAAAGGAGTACAACAAGTACGTACAATATATTCAAAAATGTTTTATGCCCTTTGAAATATAATTTGTATGCTTGACATACAGTATTTGTTTTGGTATATTCTTCTAAGTGTTGTTTTTTCCCGTCCATCTAGGTGCATGGTGGAGTGGACCTGTCCGACGCCCTGCTGGAATATAACAAAGTCTTGCACAAGACATTCTTTTACCATTTCATCGACATTGACATAGTGAACGCCTTCCTCCTCCACAAAGACTTAGCGAAAGCTAAAGGAGTGGCGCCCCTGCACCAGAAGGCGTTCAGATAGACCCGTGTCCAGGAGCTGGCAGAAGTGGGGTCAGCCAGACCCTTGCCAGTTCCTGCTGTACGTGGAGGACATCAGAGATTGGTGCACATCAGTGGGGAGAGCACCGCTGGTCGGCTGAAGTGCAGGCAGTGCCATGCAAAGACACCGGTCAAGTGCTCCTCCTGTGATGTGTGGTTGTGCTTTGTCCCAAAATCGTGACTGCTACAATGCCTGGCATGTTGCTAATAATTTGTAAGACATTGGAGTTTGGACAGGACGAGATCAACATCAATATACCACACACACACACACACACACACACACACACACACATTTTGTAACAATTGTAAATCATGTTAACAGTTTGCTGTGTTTTTGTGTTAGTTGCTGTGTTATACTCTTCTTTATATAAATCTATCTATAACCAAAGCAATTGTTTTGAGTCTTATATGCACAACGTTTAGTATCATAAAGTAAATCACTATAATGTGTTTATGCTTTATATATTCAGCAATACTAAATATACAGTACTTACAATATAATACTGAATCTGGAAATAGGATAGAATACCTCCATATACCACTTTTGCATTAGACATTCAAAACAGAATTCCAGACTAGTAGCAAGTATGTGACTATGTTTACCATGTGTCCATTTGGAGTCTCCAAGTTTTTTTATGTGTGTTCAAACTTATAATACTCAATGTCAGTAGCATTTACAGTGATTCTGGCTGTTGGGGGGCACATTTCAGATTGTTACCTTTCAGAGAAGACGAAACCCATGTATTTACTACAAATAGTTCAAACACAGCTTTTAAATTACTTTGGGTATGTCTTTGATTAGCGTTTTAGGCTAATTTTGCCTATGTGGCAAGAGGATTTATTAATTAATATATTGGTGCTTGAACACCACAGTTATTTCAGCCACTACATTTATCTCAAGTATACTGTATCAACTGTATTAAAATGAATAAGTTTGCAGGTAAAGTATAACCAAATATTTTGTAATGTCTTTGTCAGACACACTGAGTCTAAACGTGGCGAGTCAGCCAGCCGAGAAGACTTCTCCCTGGCTCTCCTGTTTGAGTCTGTGGGCAGCAGACATGGATTTACCGACCACAGTGGTAATCATTTGCACAATAAATCACTGCGTATCATGAGGTATTATGTGTGAGCCCATAGATATTGTTGTTGTGCTCCTCTCCTAGCCAGCACCAGTGTGGATCTAACTGTGAGGGGCTCAGGCCTGCCCGTGTCTCTGGTGCTCAGCCCCTCAGACTGCCTCAACTTCCTCGACTGTGCCAGAGGCCAGCGTGTAGACCGCATGTGTGTTCTGCACAACCACTGCCTACAGCTGCCGCTTCACTTTCGCTTCCGCAAGGTGGCACACTTCAGCGCACAGCCAGCAGAGGGCAAGATTGCCCCCGGGCAATGCCAGGTAATGATGTCTCGCCAGGTACCCTCATTATGTTTCCAGTAGAACTCCCATCATGTGTGTTTCTGTGTGCTTTGTCTCAGGACGTGGTGCTGTCCTTCGTGCCCCGTCAACTGGGGCGGTTCCGGACGAGTCAGAAGATAGATGCCCTGGCTCATGTTGCCTGTCAGCGGGATGGAGACGGCATGGTGCTGTGCTTTCACAGCTTCCATACTGTCACCCTGAGCCTGTCTGCCATGTGCTGCCCAGAGACTAGCCAGCCTGGTATTACAACTATTGACGTCATAATTAGAACAGTTAGAAGAGACCCTATCTTGTGGTCTTCACTGTATGGCTACATGGCTTGCGTCTGGACTGTAAAGGTGCTCTACTGTATATGATATTTTAAATAAAAATATAGCAGAAGAAAACAACTATGTGAAGATATAGCGGAGTAGTGACATCACACTGCAGATGATTGTTGACTCCACCTTTAATGGTTATGTATGTAGTTAATTAAACAACTGGAGTTCTGTGAAATTGCAGGCATCACACCTGTGTTAACCAATCCGACCGGACTACCCCCTGGAGTCCTCAACACGACCAAAGCCAGCCTCAAGGCATGTCATAGGGGCCGGAGCCACAGCAAGGAAAGGGAGAACCTTTTGGCTTTTCCCAACGACCGGGCAGCAAGCATTAGGCTGGCCTCGCCACACACTCAGTACAGGTAGGAGGATGCCAAGAACACACATCTTCCGCAAGAGACTCACGACACACCTCTAGTGACCTCTCCACCTCCTACACTGCAAAAAATGCCAATATATAAGTGCAAATATATTAGTTGTGAGCTTACTAATGCTTAGAACAAGCAAAACTGGCTGCCAGTGCAGTAAGTGAAAGATTTCTTAAATTAAGTGCACATTTACGTAAGTCACTAGATAAGCCATTTATATTAGAAACAATATAAAATCTAAAAACAAGATTATCACACTAAGTTAGATATAGTTTTTGCAGTGTAGCACTCAATGCTAACTCAAGTTTCTTCCCCAAATGTTTTTGTATTTTTTTATCTTCTCTACTCAAAAAAAAAAAAAGAATTCCTATTCTGCTCTTATGTATGTAGCATGTTAGTATTAGGCACTTATTATTCAGGCCATTAGGAACTTTGTTTGATTATTTAATGATATATTGACGTGGTAGTAGACATGACAAGATGCTGTAACTATTCTGATAGAATATTGGTTGCTTACGATTGCTGGTGGATGACCTGTCCAACTAATGTCAAATGTACTACGTCGCTTTGGATAAAAGCGTCTGCCAAATTCCGCAAATGTAAATGTAAACAACTTCATTGCACTGTACTTGTACAACACGCACTTTGTTTTTGTTGTTGCTTGTGCTTGTCTTACGTTTTCTGTGCTGGTTTCTCTCAGGACAATTTTCACTGGTGTGAAGCGTTACACCTACACAGACCCCGACTATACCTTCTCTCTAGAAGAGGGGGAGAGCAGACGGAAGCACAGGCAGGTCTACCAGGACCTGTTTAAGCACCTCCGACTAGCTCGCATACATAAGGCTACAGAAAGGTAGTCTTTTCTAAACATGAGGTGGTCTTGGCTAGACACAGGGCCTGTGCTACATGTAAAGGGCTGTTTTTGGGTTTGCTAGGGAACAGAGGCGAGCGCTCAATGAGGTGGACATAGGTATTGTACCAGCGCAGGGTCTCATCCCACCTGAACTCACACTCAGCCATCTGGAGGCTATTGACCAGCAGCCAGGTGGACGCAGGGACGTTTTTATAGCAACCAAGACCAGCCCCGCTCAAATGTCTGTTGCTGGACAGACTAGCACGATTCAGGTGAGATCGGTATTGAGATATTTCTGTTTATTAGGTAGCGCAGCCACACAATGTGGTTGGAGTGGCTTGCTAGAACAGTAGTGCAGCTAGTTTTTTCCCCCATGTTAAATTTGAGTCCCTCCTCAGAGCATAGATGTTGTGGATGCGTTTCCCTCGAGCAGCCAATTGATTGCAGAATGCAGGAGGACGCTGACAACTCAGGAGCTTTGCCAAGTAGCAGTAGGTGAGCATTAAGCCTTCAGACAGACACACACATGTGAATAGTTAGAATTACCTACATTAACTTTGTCAATGTCTAAGTTCTCTACTGGTCCTAAATGATAGATGAGAAATACATTAACTTCAGATTGTACTAGTAGTTGTAATGGCAGAACTAACTGTTGTTATTGATTTAATTTGCTCACATAATGTAACCTTATCTTGGTGGAGAGGTTTGTGTGTCCCTATGATCCTGAGAGCTGTGTTGTCTGGAGCCTGCTTCTGGTAGCGTTTCCCAAGGCAAAGTGGTCTCAGGGGAGGGGCAAGACAAAGAATGGTTCAAAAGACCCTTCATGAACATTTTTAAAAGAGAAGTTACCCTGCCTGGAGGAAGCCCGGGTCCCCCGCCTAGAGCCAGGCCCAGAGGGAGGGCTCATTGTCGAGCGCCTGGTGGCTGGGTTTGCGACGGAGCCTAGCCAGGCACAGCCCGAACAAGCAACGTGGCACCATCCTCCTCTTCATCATATGGGCCCACCACTTGTAGGAGGAACTGTGGGGGTCGGGTGCGCTGCAATATGGGTGGCAGCAAAGGTCCTACCCTCACCTATGGTCAGGGTAGGAAACCACAAGGTGGTGGAAAAAGGTGGTGGAAAGTCTCTGAATTTCCCAGTCAGAGCTGGTTAATGTGGCTTGGGAAGGAGGAGTCTGGGGTCCCCTGCTGGAGCTGCTACTCCGGATAAGCGGATGAGGATGGATGGATGGATGGATGGATGGACACAATGTAATGGAACAACTCTTATTGTGTCTGCTAAAATCAAGAGTAACCCTCCCTCTCTCATCTCCGTAAGACCCACTGATGCTGGACTTTGGCGAGGTGTGTGTGAGCTCGCTGTGTGTTCACAACGTGCAGCTGTCCAACCGCCTGCGTGCGCACGTGTGGCTCCAGCTAGAGGTGGACTGCCCAGAGCTCCAGCTCACCTCCCCTCTCTCCTACGTCTTGCCCCCACTGTCCAACACCTCACTGGCCCTCAGGTTCCAGGGCACCACAGCCAGACACTTTCACAGGTTGGTCAAGCAGGGGCGAACTAATGACAAGGAAATACTGAAAGGAGGTTTCCCACATATTTGATACTGTACCACACATATAAAGTACATTGGCCCTCATCAATCTAACGTTGAAACCAGCACAGATCCTAGTGCAGAATACATTTTATGATAGCGCTCACGTGTGATTTATGAATCCGTTCGTATCTTGCCAAACAAGCGTAAGAATGATCGCACATTGATAAATGTGGTGGAAAACAGGCTTAATTTCAATGTGCTGGATTTAAAGGCCTCGCCCCTAGAGTTTACGACACGGAGAGTTGTAATACATTCAAGAAGAGACACTTCTCTGACCGGCTCGGAGAAGAGGTATGTGAAACAGCTACCCACCACCTTTGTCCTGGGGTGCGTTTCCCAAAAGCATTGTTGCTAACTGCGTTAGCAACTTACATGGTTGGAACTACACAGTTGCGACGCAAGTGTTTCCAAAAACCATAGTCTGAACTATGGAGGAAACTACGTTGGTGACTTACATAGTACAATGCATCGTTGAACGACGCAGGTGTTTCCCAAAACCATAGTTCGAATGAACGTTCGTAACACTGTCGTTAAATTGTGTCGTTTGAACTACAGCTCTCGAGGTGTCATTAGAAGCATAGTTCCTGGTGACTACGTCATAAATGGTAGAAAATGCAATCAAATAGGCTTATTAGAATGGAACGTCTATCTAATCTTGTAGGAAAACAGTAGACCTAATTGTTTTGAAAATTACGCACGTATCCAATTGAGCCACTGACACGCTGCTTTGAAGCATGTCGGCCATATAGTAGGCTACATATTTGAAGTATGACTAGTATAAATGTTTAGGCTACACAAAGCGTATTGCACCGAATGCAATGTATAGCTAATAGTTAAAATTCCTTCTAGAACTTAAAAAAACATTACATTCAGCTTTACTAGGATAAGCAGACATCTCTGTCAATAGCAGGGCTTGAACCCGCAACTTTCATGTTATGAGCCCAACACACAAACCACTGCACTAATTTCCTGGACTTAAACTTAATCTTATTCTTATCATATTATATTGCAACATTATTCATTATAGTTTATTATTATGATTAGATCATTTATATTGTTTTATTTTACGATTATTCAGTTCTGATGTTAGCCTATATGAATAGGCCTACTCATATTTGTATTAGTGTTATTGATGTTGTTATAGCCTATTGTATCTTATGAGCAGGTTGTATGAATAACCTAGATAATAATTTATAATTTCATATAATCACAACTGCAATAGGCTATTGAATTCAGGCATATCATGACAAAGATTGTGTGTTTTTGCAAGTTTCCCAATGTAAAAGAGACTGAACACATCTGGAAAATTGTAGTTCGAACTACGGTGGTTGAAACCAACATAGTTCAAACCATTGTCGTACTAACAAAGTTCAGCACTTTTGGGAAACAGTCGTACTTCAGATGTTCATTAGTTCAACGATGCATAGTACGAAATAAGTTCAATGCTAGCCTTTGTCGAAACGCACCCCTGGCCGGTTAATGGTAGCCTTAATATAGGCCTACTAGTCTACTATAGTAGGCCAATATAGCCGAGTTATCATAGCATATTTAAATAGCCTAGAAGGTTGGGAAGTTTATTTATTTGTCTGTTTTTATGACGTTTCAGATCAATCACAGATTGTATGGTGTCAAGTTAACGTAAAAAAAAAAAATCAAGTGAACCTGAATGTAGTGAACCACTACATCTAGAAGGCTCTTTGGACAGAGGCTATTCTGTCACCATCAGATGATCAAATAACAGCCTGTTAATCTATCTGCGCTATACGTGCAGAACCCCGCAGGCCAAAGCACCTTTCTCTGTCATGCACATGAGTATGGCTCTATGCTACAGTTCCCACCGCTGATATAGACTGGCTTTACGAAATATAATATTTTGCCATAATTGGCAAATAGGCTATTTAATGAATATGTGGATGCATTGGCATGCATAAATGCCTGTCAGAGCCTGGTCTGAAAACAACTCAAAGGTAATTCTCCTAATAAATATTAGACGTTTAGATTTTTAATGATGTTTCTTTGGCCTAAATCAGAGATAAGTGGTGCTTGGCTTTTAAAAAATGAGAACCTGAAAAGTGGACCCCTTTGGGGCTGCACTGAGCAGGCTACGGCTGTCCTGCCAATCTAGATTGTCAGCGTCGCATCAGATCATCATATTATAACAGCTTGTTAAGCTACGCTATGCAGAACAGGCCAAAATTAGGTTTCTTTCTCTGGCATGCAGGCTATAGGCTTCCTGCCGCGGACTACACTGGTCTTACGAAATATTATATTTTGCCGTCATATATTAAAATGAATGTATAGTTACTGTTAAATGCCTGTCGGAAGCAGACTATATGGTCTAAAAACAACTCACAGATAATTCTTCACCACCTCCACTATGCTGCACTGCAAGTAAGATGACTAGAAAACTTGCATACCTGAGTTGCCACCGCTCATATCCATATCGGTCCAGATTGATAAATGCCGACCTTTGCATGGAAATTATAATTATTGTACGCACAGATTTCCGTCGTACGCACGTTTCATAAATGAGGGCCCTTATGAGTATTGCTTCACTCTCTCCCCCAACAACTTGGCCTACAAAAAGGATTATTTATGGACAGCAGGTTTCTTTTTTTTTTCTTCTTTCAACTAATTTGTCAATTCTTGTGTGTATATGAGCATTTAGCATTTCAGCTTTACATTTAAATGCCCAGCATTCATGTGTGTACACAATCTACTCCTATGATCAATAATTCAATAAAAATTATTAGGGCTGGCCCGGATACAAATTTTTGAGGTTTGAAACTTCAGTAATAATCAGTAGTGAACACTTAAGGGGAAGTGACCAAATTTTACATCAATAAATTGCACAGATTTCTTTTGCATTCATTCCACATTTGGTCATACTCTATAGTTCACACATTAGCAATTGCAATGCTCTCAAAATAGCCGCTGCACTCGATTGAGCTGAGCTTGGACACTTCAATTGCATACAGCCTGCATTAGCCAATTGCAATCCGTGTTGAAAGTAGAGCCTGTCTCTCTTCTTACAGACAAAGCCAGTTTAAGTTGATTGCGATGATTAGTGTAGCCAATGGAATTCCGAACATGTGGTTCAAAGGGCAAATATGCATGGATAAAGCTAGAAAATATATATTCAAATACCAAAATTGAAACTTGAATACCTATTCAAGTTTTAAATTAATATCCCAATAGGCGATTATTCAGGTCCAGCCCTAGAAATAATGCTACACCATAAAAATATGTTACTCTCCAGTGAAATAAAATGTGATGTTTGTACATTGTGTATGTGTGTATATATATATATATATATACACACACACACACACACACACACATGTTAGGGGTGTAACGGTACACTGAAGTCACGGTTCGGTTCATACCTCGGTTTAGACCTCAATGTCCAGTACATTTTCGGTACAATTGCTTTTACTCAGATAGCCTTAGCTTATAGCCTATATAAGATGCACATTTTTTTTTTATTAGCTCAGTCATATATAATCCCTTTCCTAATAATTTAATTGATCCAACTGTTACAACGTTGTATTCTTAACTTTGTTCACATGATTTCTTCATATATATTAATGCAATCATGATTCTACTTAACTGGCTAAAACATGCCTAATATTGTGCTTAAACTGCACAACGCAGTTGTAACATGGGGAGCTTTGCAGACGGGCGGCACGCCCCCTCCCATTCCGATCATAAGCATTCTCCATATTCACAACAATTGCCTACTATGACGGGGGCAGGTACAGATCACTCATTGTCACTCATTGTTGTAGGCCACACGTAGTATACAACCACCACCTCTACTTTGTAAAATAAGCTAACTAGCTTGCCAGCTCTGTTGAGCATGCTAGTAGAAAACGATCTTCCCACACATTAAGGTAACTGAATGAACAGTCGTCTGTTTCAACCATTAAATATAGCCTAGTTCTAGTTCTAACGCAAACGACAGGAAGAAAAGAGAAACAGGGCTTCAGACAAAAGTTAGCTCAAAACGGCGCGCTGCATCGTGCAGCGCAGCATCACGTCGCTCGCAACTTTACAACAGAAAATATAGCAATCGAACTGCTTTTGTCGCTGACGCTCACTCGCGTCGCATCCAGTTAGGACACGGTGTTGAACAGGTAAATTACATATAGCCTCACAAGTGCCGTTAGTACGAAGCAGAGAAATTGCTCTGGTGCGAAGCAGGTAGAAGCGATCGGCAGTGTCCAAGAGCGGAGATAAAAAAACTCTGAAAACGATTCCCCTTTAGTTCCGCGGGCATTGTGCAGCGGGCTTATTTACTTAACGCCAACACACTGCTTTTCCAATCCAACACAAGCCGAACAGTTTCCCCACACAGCTGTTTTAAAAGTAGCAGGTCAGGCACAGTCAAGGTTTACAGCGTCCGTGTGAAAACTTGCGCTTGTAACTTTTGGTTCCGCATTATACATCTTCGCGCCACCACACCGTACAAACTGCATGCACCGAACCGTTACGTCTGTACCGAACAGTTCGATACGAATACACGTACCGTTACATCACTAAAGATTAGACAATATCGTTTATATTGATATAGTTATATTATACATTTATTCATTACTTTTTTGATTTGTTCGTCTCTCCCTCCATGCCTGCACTTGACCTGAGGAGTGGAGTCAGGAGTGAGTAACCACCAGAGAAAGCTCACATGCCAATTAATGTCGCTAAAAATGTAAAATGTCACATTTCCGTCAGGTTTCCTGTTTATTCTCTATGCCTGAAGGATTTATCCCACTTTATAGAAAATACCGATATACTGTATATCGTGTATCGGTATTCAACCTAAATATATCGGGATATTATTTTTGGTCCATATCGCCCAGCCCTAATTAAGCTGCTTGATTGGCCAGCAAACTCGCCTGACCTGAACCCCATAGATAATTTATGGGGTATTGTCAAGAGCAAGATGTGAGACACAAGACAACAATGCAGACGATTTGAAGGCTGCTATCAAAGCGACCTGGGCTTCCATAACACCTCAGCAGTGCCACAGACTGATAGACTCCATGCAGTAATTCAAGCAAAAGGGGCCCCAACCAAGTACTGAAGCCTTATGTCATATTCAAATTTTCTGAGATACTGAATTTGGGGTTTTCATGAGCTGTAAAACCTAATCATCCAGATTAAAACAAATAAAGGCTTGAACTATTTCACTTTGTGTGTAATTAATCCATGATATATGAGTTTCACTTTGTCAATTGAATTATAGAAATTACTAAACTTTTCCACAATATGCAAATATATTGAGATGCACCTGTATACACAGTATAGGAAGGTAACATAAATGTGAGAATTAGACATTTTTATTGATACATTATCTATATATGGATTCAGGGCCATTTAGAGCATACATGATCTACAGTTAATGTAGTTAAATTGATGATGATTTTCACGATACTGAAACATTTGAAAATGAATCAAATTAGGCCAATAGCCTCAACACCTGCCAGACAGTAGTGCAATGAGAGGCTTGTGTTGTGTTGAAAACTTCTTCTGGCAGTCGGGTGCTGTATTATAGCACATCAGGGAGCCTAATCAACTGGAGATTGACTGCCTTAACCAAGTCTTTGTGCCTGTCACCTTGTTGAATTGCATGTGTGTGTACTGTATGTGTGTGTTTTGAGTTTATTGTAAGTGTACAGAGAGTGTGTGTTCTGCACAAATTGAATCAGAGACATTTTAACTTTAGTTACTGCGTCACATGGTTCATAACAGCCTAATTAACCCAGCAGGCCAGACAGCAGACATCCATTGAGACTGTGCTGAGGCTAGCACATATTACAGTGCTGGCATCAAGCCCCCAGGAGACAGAAGCAAGGCTCACTCCTTGACAGGTATGGTGGCCAATGCTGGTACTGCAGCCAAAAATACCTGTGGTATGGTTCCCCATTATTTCTTGTTAATGGGAAATAGGCATTTTGGGGAACATGCTTTAGGTATATTAACCTACAAAATATAATTTCAGTAAAGAGAAATAACTAAGTATTAAATTAGGTATATATGACCAAATGTAGCACTAAATTAGTTCACACATTGGTGCTAGAGGTGCACAATAAATCGACTCAGTATCGTTATCGCAATATCACGTTGCAGAATATCATATCTAAACTGTTGCAGGAAGTGCAATATCCAGTATATTTTGAGATGTGTCCATTGGCTGTTTGGCTTAGTTGTGTTGATTTAGACAGAAAAGTAAGATGTGTGAATATCGTGCACACATGCCTGTGCATGTGCGCCAATTGGATTCGTGAGAGTACGTGGCCATGGTTTGTGATGGACACTCATGCACGTGCTTAGAAGAAACGACATATGCAGAAGCAGCGTGGAAGTCGGGAGAAACCTGCTTTTTAGCACTTTTCCGTGCCATATTCAGTTCTTTCAGTATAATACACCCATAGATGTATCTATGTACAATGTACATTTTAGATGTGCAATGTAAACACGTTTGCCAATGTACACTTTTGTCACTATTATTGGATACTTTCAAAGGCTCTTAAAGATCTTTTAGAACGTAATAGTGAATCAGACATTAGACATTGTGTGTGTCTCAGAAAATAACTGTGCATATGTGAAATTATCACCTGCTGGTTATTTAGTGATGGCAGTTTTGTCACTAAATTTTTCCCACCTAATTCTCACTTCTGCTGATCTGTCTACTATTATCACAACTATTTTCAGACAGTAAAGAAACATACTTTCTAAGATACTCCCAGATCCAGCACACCCAGTACATAATTTATGTGCATTTTGATACACGTTACCTGGAAGGAAAGCGGGGGGTCTGGGAATGAGACACTTAATTGTTTGCATTCTGGTGAATCCTTATGCAAAATTATGTACTCATGTTATGTTTTTCCTGCATGAATTTATGGTGGAAATTTCTATTTATATAAAGGAAAATATTAAAGACAGAAACCCTAAGGCTAAGAAAATACAAAATATATGGAAAATAAAGAAATAAGGGTTTTCAAACATTATGTATTGCCTTTCAAAATCTAGGCTTAGGCATATTTAATATTTTCAACACAAATAGGCATTTTTACTCTTTTGTCCTCTTTTTTTTTGGGGGAAGTAAATATGCATGATGCGACATATTCATTCCATGATAAATGAATAAATTTTTTCCGGACCGTGTGTAGCTTACTGAGCTGGCCAACATGAGCGGATGTTGCTTACTGAGTCCCTGACTGACTGCCTGACTGACTGACCGACCTTGTTAAAATGTGCATGCGGCATATATGCGCCATTATACACAGTAGGTGGCGGTAACGCACCAATAGCGTGAAACTCCAGAGAAGAAGACAGTAAGATTTCAGCTAGCTGTTTGGTTGAGTAGCTGCAATACAGGAGGCTGCATTTTCAGGTTTCTGGATTTACAGGCGCCACTCCATGGACTTAAACTGTATTTCTATGACCCAGTGTGTTCTGTGCCTATGAAGAAAGATGGACTACAAGCTGTGTGAGTAATATGAATTTATTTTGGTGGTCATTAGCCTTTTGGTCTAGGGTGATCAGACGTCCCCGTTTTCCGAGGACAGTCCTGGTTTTTAGTGGCCTGTCCCCGGCTGGAGCTGTCCCTGGATATGTCCCAGTTTTTAACTTTGTTAAACTGACTGCAAAGTGAAACATTTTACATTACAACAAAAGACCAGGCAGCTCTGAGCCTAGTGATTGCCTTGTCAATTGCTTGTTCAGAGGGCGGGGCTGCTCTCTATTCTCTAAATACCAGAGAGACTGTCTGGAATACACAAAGTATTTTAAACATTAGGCTACTTTCACACTGATACATTTGCAGCAAAACCTTGCTGTGCAGACTGGCCTTTTGTTGGCTACCGGTTCCAATAGGCTACAGGCTATGCATTTGTGTGCTATGTTTGCTTGTCTATTGCATGCAATGTGCTTATGGACTTGTTTGTGCACGCTCCCGATGTCTGCTCCCTGTTGCAGAGGCAAATGTTTACAGTATCATGTAGCCTTTAATGTATAGTGCTGTGTGTGGTATGTTCTTCTCGTCTGTGCCAACAAACTTTTGCTATTTTAGGCTGTATGCAACGGGTTGGTAGTTGCAGGTTGAACAAGCCTCCGTGAAGTTGGCACCTCATATGATCAGAATGAGCAGGCTATTTAGAGTAATGTGTATGTGTGCACGCAAAATAAAAACGTGTGCCAAAGCGTTTGTCTTGCGCTGTAATGGGCAGAGTTGAGAGGGATATGTTTAATCCCACTGAAATGGTTGTAAAAATCTGGATAGACGTACTCAAAATATAGTTTTAGAGAAATTTGCAATTGAAACATTGTCCAGAAGTGTCAAGTGAATCCAGCTCATGTTGCCTTATGTTCTTATTCTAATCAGCTTCTCAGGACCACTGAATGGCTGTAGGCTGTAGTAGGCTAATATTTGTTTTTTATAGGCTAGGCTACAAGAAAGTGGAATGTCCCATTTTTTGTAATTTTAATTGTATATTGACGGCAGTCCTGGAAATGTCCCCGTTTTCCATTTGAAAAAAAATATTTTGGTAACTTATTGAGTTGAGTCCCTGATTTTTTTTCATACTGTTATTGTCCTTCCACTCGTACAGTCCGGAGGTGAGTCAGATTTACTGTTCGCGTTTGAGCGAGGGCCAGGAAAGCGAGAACGAGGTGATGCGCCTCGCCGCAAGTCCACTCTGCCTGCCCTGAAATGTGACGTTACGGATCTTTAAGCGATCCCAACCATTCCATTTAGAGTTTGGCCTTTTTCCTTTTAAATGTTAGCTTGTAATAATAACGGGTAGCGGGTTGTGGTTTTTTGGCCGTGTTTTTACTTATAAAAGTACAGTTGAAATTTACATTTAATTGCCCTCCTCTTTCCTAATCAATAGCAAGAACTATCTGCGTGGGTTGTTTAGTTTAACGCCCAAGACATAGCACAGCAACCTTTATGAAGGATAGCTGGCAGTCATTTGTATGCTTTGTTTTCCCCAAAAAAGGGCAGTGGACAACAAAACGACTGCAACTTGACATCAAGGTTGCTCAGTCCAGCTGAACTAGGCTTGCCTAGTTTTTCCTGGACTTTACGTAATAGCTAATACTATATGCTCATGTTCAAAACTTTTTGCACATTCAAATATCTATGTTTTGAGATGATCTAGGCTAAACTATACTACTGTCCAAAGGCTAACTATGCATTTGGTCAAAACTGACTTATCAGGTTATTAACAGTCCGTACTAATACTCTTATCGGGGAGTATTAGGCATATTCTAGGCTACAGTTACACTGTCGAGCATTTCAATGAATGGTTTGATAAACATATGGTCTACTCTGAAATCGCCGGACAAGTGTATTTGCGGAGGGGGGCAAATACACTTGGTTTAAATATTGAGGGGGACACATCTCCTACATCCCACCAGAAATCTATGCCTATGGTGTGACTTATTGTTTAGGCTTATTTGGGGTATACGTTTTATAGTGTGAAGTTGTTTGGGGGTTTGTAAGAGAGACCCATTTGGTTGGTTCATCATGGAACTGTGCTAGATCACATTAATCCCTAGGCCAGGTCGAGCATTTTGGGTGATTATATTTTGCACAAAAAAGCTATTGTGCTTACAATTCCACCCCTACTGTGAAGCAGGCAAAGTAAACATTCACCATTATGCTGCCGGACACATACTGACAGAGATCTTCTCAGCTGGGGGCACAGTTAGCAAGGCCAAAGGTTATGTTTTGATCCATTAACCCAATCACAGTGGTCTCGAACGATCCACTGAAATGCCTAGCAGTCTCCCATTGCTCTGCTTGATTGCTCTGTCGCCTTTGAAATGCCATCACAGCCAATATTGCCTCTCCTTAATGGCAAAAGCAAGTATTGTGTGTGTGCGAGGACATATGTTTACCCTAAGAGCCAGGGTGCAGTAAGTGTGGAATAACAATATGCAACCAAGCAGAAACAAACAGTCTTGAGGTTTTGCAGGAGTGTGAATGCTTAGTGTGTTTGTGTGTGAGTACTGTACACAACCAGCAGAGCTACATTCAATATTACAGTCATGTGCTGATCTTGGGGATTGACAAGAAACATTTTCATGCCCTCACCCTTATGACAAGCCCCATCTATATTTTCAAATACATTATCAAATTACAGTAAATCATACAGCATTTCACTTATCTTACTGTACATTCAAATCAAGATCAAAGTGTTACCATTCTTCTTTCTCTGTTTCATTCATTTAAATGATCCCATGGCACACTGATAAAGAAAAGGTGTTTTAAGACAAATGCGGTTTTCAGTTCAAAACGAGTTGTGTTTGTGTGCATGTGTGTGAGAGAGAGTTCTCTCCCCATGTTCTATCTCCCCTCACCTGCCCTGAGGAATATCTGTCCAGAATGATCCCTGCGCCTGGTGATGTATACTGCTATCTCCCTGGCCCTGGCTCTCTGGAAATAAATGACTTTCTGACATCACGACCTTCACTGTCGGGTTCACATGCAATGATCGCAGCTCTCTCCCCGCGACTTCTAGGCATTCCAGCAAATGCTAATCACATATAAAATGCTGTATATCACGTTGTTGTGGGGTGGGGTGCGTGGGATCTAATGAGTTCATTAGCGCTTCACCCCAGATTATTCAATGTAGCGCAGAGTGATTACGGCTGCCCAACGGTGCCGCAGAGAAGGAGCCAAGAAGTTAATCGTCGGCACACAGGATGGATGGGAAATCGGCGAAATATCTCAAACACTCATCTGAAAACGCACATACAGAGACGCGACCCCTCCCCCGCTCTTCCTCTTCTCACTATTAACCCCCTCGCTCCAAACAGGCTAGGGCTCTATTTGAACCATCTAAGCACACGGTCTAAAGAGCAAGGAACAAATTGCTTTTAGGGCAAGTCCAAATCCATTTTTGATGTTTTATCGTCGTATTTACGGTCAGTGCGCCGGGCACATGGTTCAAAGGGGTTGCACTTACTCCCTTCATTATTCTTCATGGGTGTGTTTTGGGGCGTAACATACAATAAACCAATCAGTGTCATCTTCCATTGACTTTAAAATTCCAGGTGCGCTTGGATCATGGGAAGATTGCGATTATACCGACGTGCTTGTAAAAGCGCTGGAGCAGACCATTTAGGCAACAGCGAGATCACTAAAATATGTTTATGTAGGTTACACACTAATAATATTTCACATTGTACTTATTGTACATTTTTATAATGTGCATATTTGTGGCTCCTGTGCGTCCCTGTATGTGTAACAAGCAGATTGCACAGCACACACTTTGTGCACCCGCCATAGGCAATACATCACGCATTGACTTTAGGTTTTTGCAGGTCAATTGGGCAATCACTTTCCGCTGCCTCAAGATAGCAATGCGCCAACAATGCACCAGACCCACACCTCATAGGCCAACATACCCACGGGCACTCAAATGGGCGCTATCGAAACAACGTGGCCGCTGTAAACTGCCATCGTGGAAAATGACAACTCTGCAAAGACACTTGCGCTGCCAATTTGCGATGGGTGTAAGATAGGGCCCTAACTATATCTATTTCACACGTCAGTTTCTTTATATTCTTTTCATCAGAGGGGTTCTACACCTTATGTTGCTACACATCAGTGTCGCCAGGAAAGCAAAGCCAATCCCGCTGCCTCACAATTTCCGGCGCTGTTCGCACAAAAAAGCCGACAGGCGTATCAATCTCCGGGGTGATGACAGAGAGGAGGGGAAACTGGAATGGCGAGGCCAGGATGAATTAGGCCTGGGCCAGGCCCCTGGGATGACACAGAAGGCTGGCCGCTCCTACAATCCATCAGTCCCGGGACCTCTCAGGGGGCCTTCATGGCAATCGATGGTCGCTTCTCTATTGGAAGCTGAAATATGGCTGGTCCCTGCACAGGGCCACGTACGGACTGCGGTTGTGCCCCTGCATTCTATAGCAGTTCACAGACCCTTTCACCAGAGTCAGTCCATCCCCACGCTCACCCCAAGGAGCCAAATGCAGTTGGGTTTGTGTTTTGGGTCAAATGCTTTGGGAAATACCATAGTGGAAAATATCCTGTATATGCCAGTGGCTTGGCTGCATGCCACTGGCATATTTCAAGTTCACATGCTCAAATGAATATTTGTATAGATAGATAGATAGATAGATAGATAGATAGATAGATAAAATTAACACAACATCAAATGTATAGAGACACTTATTAGGTGTAAATTAGTGTAAATTAGGTCTACATTGTTTTAACAAATGATAAGGCTGCAAATAAGTTTTGTTGTGGTTTGCATGTTTTGGGTGCTTAATATATAAATAGATCCATTCACCACCAGTTTATCTGGCTCTTAAAACTCAGGCAGTTCCCTCTCTCACAACAATTGAAACCCCAGAGATGCAAGGTCTGAGATCCATCTTAATGTTTAAGTGCATAAAAAGAATCAAGCCAAATGGGACTTCGATGACCCTATAATAAGTAGTATAATGTAAAGTAAGTACAGTAAGTATACAAAAGTAAATCTGATTTGCATCAAATGTTTTTCACTTCAGCCATGGCAGTTACCAAACCTTTACATATAGAAGTTATTAGATACAAATCAACAGTTAACAGACTCACCAACAAAAAAACACACTTCTGTTTATAGATTATTGTGCTCTTATGTGAACTTCTAATGTCTCAATACATACTATACCTTCAACAAGGGTCTAATAACTGAGGCCAGAAAAGGCCAATCAATCAAAAAATGTCAATCAAACTTTATATCTGAACTGGGAGGTTTTGTGAAGTTCCTCCTCATACACATGCACACACAATGCCCAATATAAAGTTAAGGAATTCTAGGTATAGTAAGCGAATGTAAGCTAACCTTTTGTCATATTCACCCAATTTCACAGCTTATATAGTATATATAATAGTTCTCTGTGCGTGCTGAAAAATGTATCCGGTACTTCTCCACAGCCCAGGCTCCATAAATAGGAAGGAAGGAATACAGTAGGTTGTTTTTGTTTTGACCGAGTTCAAATATCAACAAGCTTTTTCTAGAATGACTTACAGTACATTGAAGTATAGGTAATATGACTCATAATGTTTACTGCCGTCCCATACTGTACTTTGTGTTGATTAATAAAAGAGCAAATAGTACCTGAGTAAAACTGAGAACTGAGTTATTGTAGAGAGAGGGAAGGGGCGGGGGGTAGAATAAGTGAAAGAGGGCTTAATTGCGCCTAATTATTTGGTACAAAGTTTTTACGGTTACACCACATTGACATTTGTTGGTAAAAACCTTGTAGGCTACTACGTATAAGACACCGTAAAAACCATGTACCAACCAAGTATTGTAGTTCCTGTAACTGTCAAAAGAGCCAAAACATCTTTGAATGAAAGGTGGCAGCATCACTCTTTTCGCAGTGTCTTTGTGTCTAGTGTGTAATTTTACAGTAGGTCAAGGAAAGATACAAGTGTGAATGGGTTTGAATGTTTCAAAGACACCCACAGATACCAGCTCCACATATATCTTTGTAACAGTCTTAATTGGAGACTGCTAAATTGTTCTCTAATGGCTTCCTTTGGCAAAATAAGAAAGAAGATGAAATTGGCATCTGCTAGACCTAGAGCTAATGGCAAGTACCTTTTCTTTTGCACCCTTTATGTTTGGCCTTCCCTGATTTACAGTGACATTTCCTTTTGGCTAAATGTCTCCAATTTAAGCACACAGCGTAAACCCCCTCCCTTGCACCAAGATTGTCGTGAGAATATCTTGCTTTATCTATCTCTCCTGAGGCCTCTGTCAATACATGCTTACACTTTTGAAGCTAAATACTGCTGGAATCCAAATTAATCATAGCTTTAGCTTTTTCTGTCTGTTCAAACAGACAGTCATGAGAAAGCTTACCAGAGTAGCTAATGTATGAAGGGAGGGAACTAACCATAAGTGTGTTATTGAATTTGTATATGTAGGGGCTGGTGAATATGTGGTAACGTGATGTGAAGTGAAATTATTTTTGTGCCTTTATTCCTTTTTTTCCCCACTTCCAGATACTGCGTCATCAGTATCTGTGGGTGTAAAACATTATTAGACAGATATTGTACGTTTAAAATCCAGCGGAAATATCAAAATTGTGGTCAAGTGTGACACTGGTCTCTGTAACGCAAGAAACAGCATTGTGATATGGTCCGATATTGTTTTGTTGCTGTGTTATATTACAGTATATTGGTTGTATTATTGTGTTGTTCATTGCAGAGTATGATGTTGATATCTATAATGATTCTTCTCTAACTTGCTTCTTAATCTTCTTTCATAACGATATTTTGGCCATATGTGATTTATAGCATACTGTTGGCCGGCAGGCAAGAGTACTGGACTCCTCCAAGCAGTGAATTGGAAGAATAGGAAGTAATCAGCCTCCTGCTGGAATGATTATGGTGTTGTTCTGCTGGCTATAGCTTTGTGTGGTCTCGAGGTAAGAGGCCTCCTATGTACGCATTGCAGACCGGCAGCAATGGCATGTTGTTGGCTCCATTGATTATTGCCCTGGGAGCACTTGCACTTACAAAATGTCACTTTAGGTCTCTGGCTGCATAGAGGAAACGTACACACCAACTTAAAGAACGTTGACCTAGCCACCACTAAAACATGGGCCGCTAATGCATTTGTAGGCAACATACCTGCTCTGATGTAATGAATAGGAGTGTGTCCAGAATTTAAAAAATATTTTTTTTAGCCATGCAAATTCAATTGTTATTATATTTACTGTATATTTATCATACATTTAAAAATGTGTCAGTTGCTTCACTACAGAGACAGCTTCCTTCTCTTCCTTCTTCACAGCTGAAGAGAGCATTTAATGCTTATTCTATAGAGATTGGGGATCAGGTTGAATCTGTGACCTCTATTGAGGAAAGTACAGCATAATGTATAGAGGAATGGGAGCCAATCAGCATCATGGTGTTTCAGACTGACACATCATTACAGTCCAGCTTATTTCACCTACATAATAATTCCATACATACATTGAAGGGTGTCCTTTAAAGGCAGGGTTAGTCATTCTTGCTAACTTCGAGCTCATATCCAAACAGTAACGCCCCGCGGTCCTCGGCGGCGGCACCTCACACGTCGAAATGCACTGGGAAGCAAAGCATAGCGGCTTTGTTGATACGAGCGGTGTTCACCACTTTGTTTATGTTACTATTTACGGAGCCAGGGCTGTGTAGAAGTATCAGATTATTTTTTCAACACGCACAGAGAACGGTAACATAGTGAAATGCAAGGAGATATTGTTGAATTTGACAAAAAGTGTTTATTTGGCTTGCAATAGCTGACTATACCTTTAAATGTGTATTATTACCCAATTTATTATATAGCCAAAGCTCTATAAAAGTTCTATAATA
The DNA here is from genome assembly GCA_027564755.1 of Amblyopsis hoosieri. NCBI lineage: Eukaryota > Metazoa > Chordata > Actinopteri > Percopsiformes > Amblyopsidae > Amblyopsis > Amblyopsis hoosieri. The sequence goes on along the minus strand of JAODUE010010686.1, from coordinate 1,165 downwards.
CAACTAGAAATGACATCCCGCTGCAAAGTGCCACCGTGAAGATATTTCAAAACATCTGTCTTATCAGCAAGACTCATATCCTTGCCATTTGTATTCACAGTGGAAGGTAGTTCCATTTCCTTGTCAAGGTCGTTGCTATCTGCCATTAAGTCGATTTAACTGTATAACTATCTATTTCACCACAGGCTTGACTTTAGATGGATTGATTTTATATTCCGTTGTACTCTGTTGGGTTTTCATACTTAACTTTCCATACATGGGAAAGTCAAAAAGGAGAAGGTATCTTTTATTATCAGCTTTTAAAACTCCATCATGACGCAGACAGTTCCTCATAGGTGTTAGGGAAGGGAGTGAATTCCCCATATTTCTCCTTCAATATCCTGTACCGTCCAGCATTGACATTTTCTTTAAATTCTATAGCATCCTTAATGTTCAATTTGCTTGGGTCCAGACAACTTTGTATCAACTAATGGCTTGGCCTTGCTCTTGACAGCAGGCATTTGTGAAGGTGTAAGTGGGAGATAGATAGACAGCTGTAGACATGTACTGTATTCACTTGACTTTAGAAGTTAAAGGGACATTGCAAAGATCCCTAAATCTCTACATATAACCCACTAAAGTCTCTTGTGGTTTGTTGGTTGGGGGTGGTTATTTGAGGCTTTGTGGAATGTAAACATAAAAGATGTTTTTTGTTTCCATATTGAGGCCTGTGTTTATTGTGTACATGGAGGGCTGGACAACCAAGCACACTTTCTGGCAGGAGAGGGAACATCCTGCTGAAGCCGTTGAGCTCCACTGGGCTGTGTCATTAGGATCTCACAGATTACAGAGGACTACTATGTGAGTTTACACAGACAACTCTACAGTGTGTTTGTGGCTGTGTGTGTGTGTACACTATTGGTTTGCGATGCGGCCACGGTATCAACCTTCTTTGCTCACTATTGTCGCAACCAAAATCCTGCCACAATAAATACAGTAAATAAGTATACTGTATATACATACCAGAAAAGGCTTTAAATTATGTTGACCTTCTTCTATTAATTCAAACAGCAGAACTATAATGCATCTGTTAAAAGCACAATAAACTGTCTATAGCAGGGGTGCCCAACCCTGGTCCTGGAGAGCTACCGCCCTGCATGTTTTAGATGTCTCCCTGCTCCAACAC
>JAODUE010010659.1:0-27650 GCA_027564755.1 Amblyopsis hoosieri | reverse complement strand
ATCCAGCCCACCAACCATGCACCACCATGCCGCCACCATAAGCGGAACCCCGGAGACGACACCACAGAAGCACTAAAATGCAGTTTTAACAGCAGGCATGCACAAAAACACCTCTCCCTTCGCCCCAAGACAAATGCAGACAGTGACACTTGCCTGTAGCCATTCATGCCAGCGGAAGGCAGGCGATGGTCGGATGATGGCACCCCGCTGTGACCTCAAGACTGGCTGCTTTGATATCGTATATACTTTGTATTGTCTACATACTGTGATTTACTGTACACTAGAAGATAGGGTTGGCATATTTACACACATTTGTTAATGTGTGTGAACTGCATGCTTGTTCATGCTAACTACAAAATAAACCTGGCGGCAGGTGAATCACAGTTATCCACTGTTATGAAGAACACACAATGATGATAGTGAGCTCCAGTTTCCCGTGTTTCTCAACACATGCACATACTTACATACCACAAAACACACGCACAGATCACAGAGTGAGGTTTGTTGCCTAGATATCACAATGCCATGACAACCAGACGGCCTCTGGCATGACTGAAAGGGATCAAAGCTTAGCTTCATTCCCAGTCAAGACCACTTCAAATTCTTAAGCTAATTAACACTCACGATCCGCTAATGAAGTTGTCTGCGGATAATGAAGTTGACGCCGTTTCCACGTTGTTCATTTCTGCTAATAACGCCGCTGAGATCATGGCAATCATCCGTTTGAGTCAACAAGAGTTTAAATGTTCTATTCCGAGTCCAAACGGCACATCCTTGGACTACTGAACCCCTTTCCAGCTCGCCTTTTGCAAGTAATTCTAAGGCTAAGTGTCAACCACATCCTGTGACAGATTTCGGTACTGGTTCACTTTGTCAGTGCAGTCTGCTGGTGGCAATCTCCCCACTCCACTCCAACAGACTCTGCAGCAGTGCGTTAGAGCTGGCAACCAGCCTGCCGCCCCCCAGAAGTCCACTTGGCCATATTGTATTGTTGATGTGCAATAAAATAAACAGAATAGAAAAAAATAGCTGAAATTTCCCATTAGCCAAAGACGCATTACTGTGCATTATGGTGAACACGGGGAATGGCATTGGAACATTCCTTGTATCGTCGCGCATTCACTTTACAGACTGTCTTCTGTCCCAATTTATAAGACAATAAATAGATAAATATGACATTTCTTCAGCTAGAGGGAGGGGAGAAAGGCTCCGGCTAATAACGCAACAAGGACAGGAAGGTCTATAATAGCCGAGGCAAATTATCCCGACATTACAGCTGAGCAAAATGTATCAAACTTGCTGTATTTAACTATGACAGGAAGCTGCAATGTCCTTTTTTGATATAAGACACAGTTACATTTTAGTCATTATCTGGCATAGACCTTGCCAATCTAGTCCTTTGTAATAAAAGGACGCTTGCTCAAACAAAAGGCGGTGCATTCCTTCCGCTACGTTGGCATAGCAAAGAGAGACAAGTCACAAATCAGTTCTGGCTGAGAGACAATTTTACTGCAGCAGTAACTCTCCCTCACACACACACACACACGTGCACACGCACGCACACGTACACTCTCCTAACGCCGCAGGCCGAATACGGCGGCGTGGTTGCTAGGCAACACCTTGGGGCCGGCTCCCCAAGTATCTGACCTGATTAGTTAATTGCAAAAAGGGAGCAAATAACATATTTTCTCATCCAGGTTGTACAGTACCGCGAGGTGCCGATTCACGCGTCTCTCCGAGCATTGACTCTTTTCATCTGGAGGGTCTGCAGGGCAGCCTATAATGCAGTGCAGGATACACGACGCACATAAATTGCAATTCCCTCCTACAAACAAGCTTGTATGTTTTCCCGCGATATTGGTTCCTGTGTCAATCGCCGTCCCCCTGATGTATTGATTATCAATTTGTTGGCCACTGTAACACAGCGAGTGTGGGTAGGGGGATGGGGGAGACTTTGACTTGTGCCAGAAAATGACCTTTGCCTCCGAAATCTCAACAAGCAGTCGGTGGTAACCCAATTAAGAGGAAATGTCACCCTGGTAATTGCATCTCACATCAGCGTGGCATATGGTGGTACAGGTAGGTGGCATTAGAGGCCTGTGTCTGTCTGTCTGACTGTATGCATGTCTGTCTGTCTGTCTGTCTGACTGACTGACTGTATGCATGTCCTCCTTCATATTGTAAATTATTATTATTATTAGTAGTAGTAGTAGTAGTAGCAATAGTAGTAGTAGTATTATTATAAAACTATATCGAGTGTGAGAATGTAAGGACTCTGACTGCGATGTGATTTGATTGTGAAAGATTGGATTGCTGACATTTCCATCTCCTGGGAAAAAAAAAAAAAAGTAATCGAAGCTTTCAATGGCATGGCTTCTTATCACTTCCAATCCCACATTTGGCAGAGACAAACCCTACTCGGAAGAAACTAATTTTATCTCACCCAATTTATTTGCTCCCTTCAGATGTTTAGGCAATATATTAGCATGCTGGATTCATTAATGTGGAATATATCGGCGGTGTAGAGCAGTGGGGATACGACAATCAATATATAAATATATAATCTAAGTTCTGTTATGTCGCACGTCTATTTCTGGCTAATAAATTGTAACGCTAAACCAGATACGGTCGCAGATGGCTCCCCTGCACCACGGAGCAGAGGGAAGGTCTTAGCTTCCACGGCCTCTCATTCATTTACTTTTCAATCCCAGTTGTAAATCAAACTTGGAAGAGTTTACCTCACACCCCCCGCACCTCTCCCGCCGAGCCCCCCCCCCCCCCTTCCCCATCCCCTGCCCCTCTATCTCCTCTCCCGCTTCTCGTTTGTTAGTGCGGGCCCGTCTTATCACGCTCGGCATGGGGGGCCACGTATAGCTGCAGGAATTAAACGATGGAACGCCAGTGTTACGTGCTTAGCTGACATTTTAATGGGCCGGCATTACACAATTGCCGATAGCCATAATGACTTGTGATGCGCGTGTTGCGTGCTGCCGACTAAATGGAATGTTTGGGATTTCTGAGCTCCCAAGGTTCCTTATTTTCTCCTCCCCCGTGAGGTTGTCAGGGTGGGGAATGTCATTTTTAATGCGCCTTAATCCGAAACAACACATGTTCTCCCATAGTATTTACCACCATATGGAAGAATCAACTGGCAAACTCTCTTAGTGCTACAAAAAAAAAAAAAGCCAAAAAAGGGTTTCTTACAACTCACAATGCATCATGCCCAATGGCCTATAGGTTCCGGCTATACAAATGCTGTAACATTTGAGAAAGTTTTGAGATAATGAAAATGCACTGCCTCTCGTCAGCCATAGCTTTAGTTTGAAAGTGGCACAAAGCTGCCCTTTCACTAGTCTCGAAGACGGAGGGCTTGACCTAAGAAATGTTTAAGTGCTTTTACCTTTTGATAGGATTAACACCTTTATTGTGGAGAAAGAAAGGAACCTTGTATTGTGTGGCCATCTGTCTGTTTAAGTGCTTTTACCTTTTGATAGGATTAACACTATTTTTGTGAAGAAAGAAAGGAACCTTGTATTGTGTGGCCATCTGTCTGTCAGGTATTGTTCATAATTACTTCATTTTATGAGTTTCTTGGGGAAAAGGTAGTTTTCTAGAAGTTAAAGATACAATATTAAATTAAATAAAGATACAATACGTTTATTCATGAGCTAGAATAACTCAAATACATGGGATTGAAATATTGTTATCCTCATTTCACTTAGACATGTTTTTACTTTTTACAATTTTATACATTACTTTATTTGTAATACTTTAAATACATAATTCCATGTATTTAAATGTCCATGTCTTGTCCAGAAATTAATCAGCTATACTTGAAAATATGTAGTACATTAGTTTGAATAATTTAGAAGTGCCTCACAGTTTTAACTTGACGACCTCTAACCCTTGAGTTTGATGACATGCATGCTGTACTTAAAATACATTAGATTTTCAATATACCACATTTGAAGCCCCAATATTTTCTATTGCCGTAAACCATTGCACTGTATTTAGTGAAAATTGCTTTCATTGTTTGTGGGAGAGACAAATAATATGTGTAATAGCACAAGTGCAGCACAGCACAGTTTTGTTCCCGACTCCGCCTGTAACTAATATAATTTTAATTCATGAGTTATAAAAGCAATTCACCTACTGTACAGACTATAAACATGTTTGTTTTTTTTTGTTGTTTTTTTGCTGTAAAGTTGGACATGGGAGTGTATTGGGGATTGACTCCCTTTTGCAGCCAGTCTCAAGTGGCCATTCAGGGAACTGCAGATTCTGGCACTTTAGCATTGTATTAATTTCTTAAGCACCGGAGGTTCCCGCTTGGTGAAGTGAACACTTTCTTTTCTTTTCACCACAAGAATTTCCAAATGTGTCATTCAATTTCTTAGTATACCGTACTGTATGATCTATCTTTGTGTCATTCTAAACCAGGCCATAGGGAGACAAAGTATTTTATATTTAAATAAATAAATAAAAACGCCTTTCAAGTGTTTTAACTTTATTACAGATGAATTGTCACCTTGACACCGCTTTTTTTCTTCATATATTCCCTTTGTGGCATGACTGTTAAATAGTGGTTCCACTCAATACATCTTAATAGGATCTTTTGTTGTTAAGTGCAGGTTCTAATTAAATGCGTGTTTTACCTTTTTGAGTGATTTAAATGTTTCAAGGAAAATGAAAACATTTCATCATGCTGTACAACCAGGGATAAGCTGCACTGCAGGTGTGTATTGGTATCTTCTTTCTGTCGGCCAACAGTAACTTTTGCAGCGGAAACCCGGACTTGAAAGCAATGACCGATTTTTAGGTGACATTGTTCCATGTTGTTGCTCAGGGTCAATGTGACACCAGAACATGTGGCTGATGTTGGATCTGCATTAGCAGCTGCAGGGACTGTGTGACCTACTGGTTATGGGACGTCCTGGCCAGGTGCTTAACCTCTGTTTACTCTGCAGCAGAATGTAGCGCAATGTCTAAACTCTTAAAGCGACAGTGCACGCACACGCACACGCACACAGGAGATTTAAGCTAATTCGTCTGAGTGCTTGAAATGCCTTCGCTTGACTGACATCACCCTACCTTCCATAGGTAAATGGGTGCCATATGTAAAAATGTTATTTTACAGTTAGATGTCCACAACTTTACCTACCTTTAGTTTGAGCTAAAATAGCTTACGTAAAAAAAAAACACCTGTGGAAGGTCCTTCACATGAAGGTGAGTTTTGTATGCTCCAGGTTTTTTATAAACTCAGGTTGATGTAACGGTTTGAGGTCTGTAAGGTGACTGATCAACTGAAATGGCGGAATAGCCGTACAGCATCGTAATCATTCGACAAATAAGAGCATTCCTATTCGTAAATATGCAAATATACTTCATGGGCGAATGAAGCAAACTGCTCTGGCAACAAGTCACAAAAAATATATTTTCATGCACCACTGGCCAGTTTTTATATTTTGTATGGATCATATATTCGCCTGCCATCTTCAAAAATGACCAGCCATTAACCCAAATTCTTAATGTGATTTTTTAGCAAACATTGCTTTTAAGTTAAACCCTCTGACCTTCCAGTTCAGTACCGCTCTCAGAGAGAGAGAGAGAGAGAATGTAACTGCAGGGGCATACCCTTTAATTTATCAGAGAAATTAAACTGTGTTTATTTTGGCTTACACTCTGAAGGAATAATTCTCCCCCTGCTATTCATTAGCATTGGCAATTTCCTTTGTGCAGACTAGGAAGGAAAGCTGATTGAATTCCAAATTAAAAATTAAAGCGCCGTAAGTGCTAACCAAATCAACGGCCCACTTTACTTCCATTGACAAGGTGTGAAACTGTAAGTAATGAGATGGAGGTATTTCTGAAGGAAAAACAGCATCAACAGCATGTAGATGGTTGTGTGCTTGTGTTGAATTATTTCCCTGCATAAAAAAAAATGTGATCGTCGCTTTGACAGCCGTCGCATCAGTCAGCGTTCAGTATCTGCAGGCGTGTGGTGAGATGGAGCGTTCACTTTGAGACCAGCGCTATCTTCAGATGGTGAAGGGGAATAAATCCACCAACAGGACCCGCGCTGTCCGCTCATCCGGGATCCTTATCTAGGGGTTGACAGATGAGAAGCTTCGGGTAACATTTTGTGGAGATGGAGAGACTATCAGAACAAGCTCTTTAGAGCAACGCTGAGCTTCACATCAGAGCTACTCGGACACCTCTGACCAATGATCGTCATGTTTCAACCATGGACAGAAGGTTCGCTGTGGTGGATAATGTATGCATATCTACAGTACTGCATGACACCTTAATGTTATTAGCACTTAAAAATAAATTCACAAATTCGCCCTATCAAAATGGTTGACTGACAAGCAAGTCACACGCTTGTGTCTTCGAAAAGTCAGAAACAGTCAAAAAAATCAAACGAAATCACTTCTCAGCCTCTTCCTCGTGTTGAGTGTTTTAGTGTTTCCTTGTCTCCCACATGCGCTGACACAGCAATACTACTAAGAAGGTCAGTCTAATTAAGCATGGGCTATCTAAAACACGCTACTCAACTGGTGATAGAAAATACAGTGAGGTCCGGTTGGTTGTGACTCTGCACTCCAAATAAATATATACATCTGGAATTGTGTGTGTGTGTGCGTGCGCGCGCGTGTGTGCACGTGTGTGTGTTTGTGTGGTGCGTGCTTGTGTGCGGGCTGGTGCACTGTGGTGCTAGAATTGATAGATGTGAGATCATATCTGTCTACGCTTTGTGAGTTATGTGGCTCTGTGCATACATCTAATTATACAGAGTACTGGGGAAAGTCAAACTGAGCCCATGTGAAAGTGAAACCTTAATTTCCATTTAGGCTTGGGCAACACGCCTTGAGTAAATATTTTTCATGATTTTATAATAAATAATAATAAAAATACAAAAATTGGGCATGAAACTTATTTCTGCACATTATTGGCACTCTTGAGATGAGACTGGAGATGAGACAGACAAGGCCACATTTAGAAGATAAGGATTGTGGATAAGTGGCATCGCATTGCACTTCACAGTCAACCTATCGCAGGGTTTCTATAATAAATCAGCATTCTTCACATGACATCGCAAAGCTGGGATGTAGACAGTAAGGTGATTTTATTTCAGAATGACTGCATTTTGTTGGATAATAACACTGATTTGATCACATTGTGCATGGGCAAACTGTCTCTCTAATATACCTCCCCATCTCCCGACAGCTCCACCTCACCCCGGTGAGGTAACTTTAGCTGGCTCACACATAAATCTCTGCTCATCTGAAATCAATCTGCACTCTTCTTACAAACTTAGCTAACCCAAGCTGATCGTTTTTATATGTTATCTGATATTAAAATGTCAACGGTGAGTACATTAAGACACAACGTTGTTTTATTAATCAGTTGCTTAGAAATTCCACACCGCTACATAAAAGCATTACCATGATCACACCGCGTATAATCTCGCATACAGAAAAACACATTACCCTATTTGGTGAAATAGTCCATTATCTACAAGCGGCTGTATTTAGCCAATCATAATAACATTTGGCGGCTCCGCTTTTCTCCGAAGTGATGAAAAGTGCTATTAGTGCATGCATTATTCTAGCAGGGGTAGAGCATGGAATGCCAAGCATGTGTTAGCTCCACGCGTTATCCGCTGAGCTGCAAAGCTGCTAACCTGGGCAGAATTAGTAGCGTGTCGCATATGGGAATTGAGCCCCAAACCCAAGCGCTGTATACCTCCACTGTGCCGTAACGCCAGCACCACACTGCCAAATGGATGTTTTCTTAGTATACTGCAGGCTGGCTTCTTTGTGAGCCAGTAGAACCTTTTCCCAGAGGAGGGGATTTTAAAAGGTGGCATCGCAGGGTTAAAGGGTATGTCTTCAGGGAGATTCTGCATTTTGGCTGTCTAAAAGCTATTGATGCGAAGTAGGTCCAGAAAGCATGTCTGTCCTTATGGAATAATAATAATTATTAAGATTAAATATAACAAATGCTGTGCAAGTTTTGCTTAAAATAGTCCCTCTCTACAGGAATTTTGTGGTGATGTGAGTCTGAACAGGTGTTAGGTTGCTCAGGTGTTATGTTTAAGATACATATCCCACCACACTTAGGCTCACTTTATATTCTAATCACGCCACTCTTATTGAGGTCAGATCACCATTCAGCAAGGCAGCTTTACGTAATCATTAATAATTACGCCATAATGCACCAGCATCCAGGAACATCCCGGAGCAAAAACTGTTCTTTCACTAACGAATTTTAAAACCAGGATTAGCTACATATTTCATTACATACATTTTCTGAAAGTGCTTGATTTTTTAACTGACTTCTGGGCATTTTAAGATCGTTGTTTTAAATCGGTGTTTCTGCTGTTTTGACCAGGGCTTACTTGAGAAGTCCATTAATAATACTAATACTAATACTACTACTAATAATAATACAAAAATAATTTTAAAAATGGCTGAGCGCTTTTCAAATACTCATTTTCAAATTATGTAATAAAACTAAACATTTCACACTGCATAAGTGGACCCTTCAGTGACAATATTTTAATCAATCATTAATTCTGTTTGTTACATAATAAATACACTGTCGTAACCCCTCTTGCACACACACACACACACACACGCACACACACGCACGCACACGCACGCACACGCACACACACGATCCTGCCCCGTCACCACCCCATTCATGCCTTTTTGCCAAACAGTGTGTTTCGTCACCTGTGCCAGTAAACCTTTATGCTTAAATGATTTTAATTAGCTTTACGTTAATTGGCACAGGGAGCTGTGGCCCGGGGCGAGGTTTAGTCACTTTCTTGAGCTTTACAAAGTGGTCGGGGAGATTTGAGGTTTGACGAAGACAGCTGGACAGCAAATGGCCGCCTTACATTATGGATAATGGGGAATAATAAAAGTTAATTCTGTCAAAACATGCCTTGTAGTGCTGTAATATTTATGCCTCTCTTTATACGTTAACAGTGTATCATATGCCCATATATGCCCCTACCTGCTTCTTAATAATACTGTTATTCTAGCCTACACCTATTACAAACAGTCTCATTGGAGGTTTATTAACTGGATGTATAGACTTGCTTTAAATGTATTATTGAGGCAGAAGCAAACAGCGGTATATTGTTTGCTTTGAACACCTCTGCCAAATGGGATTTAGCTTTGTGACAAGCTTTGAAACGTGTTTGTCCTATATGTATAGAGAATGCAGACTTACAAATCCATTGGTATGTGGTGATCAGCCAATGTATTTGCATGGGCTACGTATCACTGGCCCTGTGTCTGTTTCACTGATTTACCACAAGGGGCGCTAAAACAAATTTTCACTCAATTATATACTGTTTCTATTCATATATTACATATGGTATTCATTATGTTACTTAATTGTATTGAAAGTAATAGTAGGCACTTAGCCACCCCTGTGCATACACGTGTATGTATATACGTACATGTAGGGGACAGGATGGTCTTGTGGTTGGGTTCGAACCCCGGTGTTGACCTACCTGTAAGCATCCTTGAGCAAGATGCCTAACCCCCTACCCCCCCCCCCCCCCAACTGCTCCCGGTGGTTGGTCGCACCTTGCATGGCAGCAATCATCGGTGTGTGAATGTGTGTGTGAATGTGAAGCAAAACACTGTAAAGTGTTTGGATAAAAGCGCTATGTAAATGCAGTCCATTTACCATTTACCATATGTGTGTGTGTGTGCACATACACAGACGTACACAAACATACTGTATATGTGTTTATACTGTACATAGTCATAGAGATATACATGCGCACACAGGCACATGCGTATACAGCACACATGCACACTGACTGACAGCAGGGAGGTGATTTTCACTCCCGACAGCTTCACGAAGACAAGAATTTTTTTTTCATGAGCATTTTATCTGTCGCTGTCACATCTGACGCAAGGCACATTTTATCTGCCACCAGTCCCAAATCATTGGGGGAGGGCTGAAACACGAGTGAACGTGCACGCACACACACACACACACACACACACACACACACACACAGAGATCTGCAGGCACAACACACCCGCAGGTGAGATTACACACACACACACACACACACACGCACACGCACACACACACACACACACACTCACTTACCGTTCCAATAAAATCTTTATCCTTGATGATTTCTGCAGCTCGTGTGTGTCTGTTCACATCTATGTACTTGTGAGGATAGCGTTGAAAGAAAGGACCTTATGGAATTTATAAACCGATACTTCTTAGTTTGAGCTCATTCATCATAGAGGTGGGAAAACATTTGTTTTGATATACACACAGATAATACACACAGATAATCACAAACAATGACACAGTATCATGGTTAATTACAAATCCATCCAAACCAGCTACAGTATATCTTATTTGAAATTAATAATATTTTAGCATCTCAGATAAATATGCGTTTGTTTTGTTCTCAGTATACTGTACCATCTGTAGGATTAAAATGAGATTCAGACAATTGACATGTTTAGAAAGATCAGTTAACATACATATTGGTTTAGTGCTGACTTCAATGAAACCTCCGTCTATTTCAAGCTGTCAGACATTTAACTGATCATGCACTGTTGAACATGTAGCCTATCTACTGAATACTTTTCCAAATAAAATTCCTCAATGTTGTATTTTTGTTCGTGAGATATTCTAGTGTAGCCTTGTCAGACCATCCTGATCTTGCAATCTCATTTCATTTCGCCACAAGATTCAGGAATCCATCAATTCAAAATGTTTGTCATAAAGGCGGTGCTAATACATTTTAATAAAACATCTCTACATAGGCTACTGTATGATGGGACTACCTACAATTTTCGCACCCAGTCAGTACAAAATCATCCAGAGTGCTGGTGGAAACTGAAACTAAACTGATGTCATCATCTTGGGACAAACTTCAGCTAGCTGCTTGCTTTCTAAACGGAAGACAAACCACTTTGCATTGAGCAGACCCAGACTGATACTGTACAGTGATACTATAAGAGATTATCACTTGTGAGATCATAATGGGCTCAAAAGGAAAACTCTACTGGTTCTAGAAGGGAATGCTGCGATTTATAGGCTGTCGTTCAGACCTGAATATCCACCAAGGGTCAATTTAGACCTTCACCGTGTCAAGGACGCTTCGACTTGCTGGATATGGGTCTTCCCTTTGCAGTGGTTCTCCGATACAGTAGCACCCATGGAGAGACTTATTTATAGACTGCAGTACTAGTATACAGAGCACAAACCATTTGATGATTCAAATCCCATAAAGGCACTTGTCCGCCTCCAAACCTGCTGGGCCACCAGGAATGTTTGTGCATTGAGGTCGGTCGTTTCACGGACTGGGTGAATTGCCGGTCGGTTTGACCTCTCCCCGGTGTCGCTGGTCCTCTGGGCGTCAATTACCCAGCAGGGGTAGTAAATTGAGCTAATCATCTTTGATTAAGTACAGACTCCCGGCTTGTGATATGGCAGCGACAAAGGTCAGTCTCCATAATACAATGTGACGGCGCAGCTTGTGTTGCCATGGTGCTGCGGCGAGGAAATGTTCTAGGGTGTGCCCAGCGCAGGGTTAGGAGGGGACCAGGGACAGTAATTGAACATCATTCATTTAGACGTATCCAAACATGGGCTGACTGGACAATGTGAATTCTCTGGTGGCATTGTCAGCATAAATGCACCCCGGGCGGGACTTTTTGAGAAGTCCTCTGAATGACGTTCTCTGTATAGTTTTCATAACTGTGAGAAGCGGCCAAAGACACAAATATAGTTGTTGTTGTTGTTGTTGTTAAATTAGATATATACAGTATATACACAGTAGCTTGTGAGGTTTTGTTAATTTTTTATAATTAGGCATAGTGAAACAACGTATTATGTTGTAATACCTTCTGTCATGAGAGACTGAAGTTTAGTTAACCACGAATGCCGATGCTACAACATAGAGTGGGGTTTTAACTGATATTCCTCATTAAAACTATTTATGTCCCCATTGCATATGGGAGTGATGTCTTGTTTAATCACTCACTCCACTGAAATCACATTTGTCTATGTTTTTATACACCTAAATCACTTTTGACCAGGCGTGGCATCACATCAGCGCTGGACAGAAATATCCACTGCACAATTTTGCTGCCAGCCAGTATCTTGCTGTAGGTCATCGTGTTTGCAGCGAGACTTCACCTGCTCACCCAGAAGGCATTGTTTCCTTCCACATGAATATGCAAAAAAACGAGCGCGCTTCCACAGAAGTCTGGTGAAGTGATAGCACAGCCCGCAGCGACGGTGGAGATCTTACGTGTGACCAGTACGCATAGCCTGCGTGAGTGATGATATTTCTGTACAACACGGCAAGCGGTCCATAGCTGCCAAGGGTTTCCCGTGTTAGTTCACTTTGGCGTTACTGCCATGCCAAACTACTGCTTCAGTCCTCACTATCCACAATCAAAACTTTTGCTTGATTACTTGATTTATGTGTCCCGAGAGAACTGGGAATATTCACCTTGTTTTTGTTTTTTTATTTTCAGAGATTGCACAAGGAATCTTAAGATGTGAGTTGCAAAAACATAGCTTTTTTTGCAATTGGTGGTAAAAGTTTGCATTCAAGGTATGATTATTTACAGTGGCCATTGTAATTACAATGCAATTGTACTTTCCAGCTTGAATAAACCTTTCCCTGACCCATTGCATTTGACAAGATTTTAGTTTGACACTAAGAAAAACATACTGTAGCATATTTGTCATTTACACATTGTTTATTCTGGTAAAAGTATGTTTGGTCACTTGGTACTTAAATAAGGAATACCAGTAGTAGTTCAAAGTGGCGGCTGGTGATAATATTAATTTAAATAAATTATTAGTTAAAAAACGCTATTACAAAGACTTTTCTAAAACTATTTCCAAATATGTGGTTTATACTTTTCACAAATGTAAAACAGAACCATAATAATAGTAATAATTTTACATTCCCCGCTAGACAATCAGATCAGTCTGTTGCTATTTAACACACACACACACCCACACACACACACGCACACACACACACACACACACACACACACACACACGCACTGGACTGACAACTATGAAGGTATTATTGGTGCAAAACATCTCAGCACCTGTGACAAGGAATTTGTAGTTGTAGAAAGTAGCCACACATTTGTAACAGTACATTTGAAGTCACAGGAATACATGCTTTGGTATTTGCAAACTCCTACAAGAACAACTTAACAGTTACACCTTCTCACGTTCTCCATTACAGGTGCACAGATCTTAATCTACAGTACAAGTCAGATATTCAGAACCTCATAAACTCACAATTTTGCTACATATAACGTGGTTACAAATGCTGCAAAAACATCAACATTCACACATCCGTATCAAAATGTGAATTCGGAATATTTTTTTCTTGGATACTTTTCTAGCATACATTCAACGACTACAGCTGCTTGAATCTGCTGCTACAAATCTCAAATGCTGTTTATTCGATCACAAATTACAAATTCCTGCGCTCCTCAATTCTGCACCAAATGTTATGATACATGTGGAGCAAAAGTGATTTTTGTACCTGTAACATGCGAAGTGTACCTGCAGAATAGATCTGTAGGCTGTAACCAGGGTCGGGCACTGTTCAGAACCCTTTTGGTTAATCAAATTCATTGGTAATTTTGGTGCACATGTTTCACGTGGTCTCAAGAAGACAACTCTTTCCCCACATGCTGATTAGCTATTATCTTCATCACGTATAATCAAAATAGAGTGTGATTGGCTGTGTACTCAAATACACAAATAGTACACAAATCAGCTGCACCACGTTTATGTGAGCAATATGCTGCAAAAATGACTTGAGAATTGAGGCTAACTAGTATTGTTGTGTGTTTTCTCAACTGCCATTGCCGCTTTTTGATTCAAAATTAATTCTGGGATATTCCACTGACAAGTTCACACACACAAGTCACCACTGGATGCATCCTTGGTAAAAAATGTTAATCGAGAACACTTTCGGGTATTTACCCGTTCTTGGCTAGATGCAAGCTTGTGAATTGGAACAGGCTTGGCTGTGAATGATGAAAAGTCTGCAAGAACAGAAAAGAACGCATATTGTTTTTAACATGAGAAGATCTTCTTCTCTTAAGATTCTAAGGACCAGCAGCCACTGGTTCTGACTAGTTCATTCATGCTTCAGTTTGTGAGCTTCTAGACCGACATGTGTTTGCAAAGCTATTTGGTAAGCAGTACAGGGAATGCAAAGCTCCCATTGTTTATAAGAGAGGGATAAATATAATTTAAATAAGCTTTAAATCTGTAGAGAGATGATCCATAGGACTGCAGTGCATTTCCAAGCATAATATCCTTAGAATAGTGGGATTGTATTATCAAAGTCCTTATAGGCAAGGCTCGCAACTTGGCAGCCATCTTTGAAACGCCTCCGGGCAGTTATTAGGAAGACCATGTTGAAATTAATGAGGGGAGAGCCATAACGGCACTTTAAATGGTCACCAGGACATACAACATGCATACAATTGCTATTCTTACAGGCAGGGTTATAATAGCCTCCCTACACACTGAAATGCATTGCTTTGTTAATGTGAGCACTTTGTTTATGCTCTGTTTAAATTACAGACCCAGGGATGTGTAGAAGTATCGGATTATTTTCTCAGCATGCACAGAGAACAGTAAGATATTTGGTCAATTTTACAAAAAGTGTGTTATCTTACAATTAACTTGCTGACGCAATTAATTCACTCATAGAGCTCCATTCAAAATTATCTAAGTGGCATGTCCTCTCTATGTAGTGTTGTCTCTGTTATCACTCTACGGCAAATATACCGTCATCGCGTACACGAGACAAATGATAGAGTGGCAAGCCAACATAGTGAAGGTACTGTACACGTCTTTCACACGTTTGTCAAGGTGACGAGAACTTTGTTCTGTATTAAAGTGTTATTTCCTAAGATATTTCTGAAATAACACAATAACACAGATTTTGCGTTAGGAATGCAATGCTAAGCAATTCATGAGCCGTTAAGGTTACTTGTTTACGCCTTAGAAACTAGAATTGCAGTAGCCATGTTGTACTATTGAAGCAGGTCTGCATATTTTCCTCCCGGATAGCTGTTGTCGGATCCCTGAGCCAGAAGCCACTGGCATGCAGCTAAGTGGACTAATTTGTATTGGCTGATGTTAAAGAAAGCTTAACTGACTGGCAGAACACAATGGAAACAGAGAGGACTGGTTAGAAAGAACGTAGCTAAGATAATAGTAAGGCAATAGAAACATACTATATATGGTTTTAACTGTTTTCAAATGATCCCTTATTCTGCTGAAAATAGAGAAACAGGGAGATTTTTTGTTTTTCTTCAGTGATGTAATCAAATCAAATCTTATCTAATCTACCTAATAAAAGATTTAATTGACAGGGTGGATTACTGTTCTTCTATACAAATACAGCAACCATTATAATATGGGAAGTATATATTATTACTTAAATTGAGCACTGTATGTCCACTAAAATAGAACAGTTTGAGACTAATTATTTGGAAATCTGTGTAGTCTCACAGTTGATTAACTTTTTGAGAAGCCCATGTCATTAATCAGCTGCCATTGTTTTTGACAGGTTTAGTCATGTGGACATGGTGTTTAAACAAAGATATACTATAGCTAATTAATACATAATATAACTGCATCTGTAAGACTGGATCTGGACGTCTTTATTGTATATTCCACAATTCCATAAGCGCCCATGACAATTACATAAATTGGGAAATATCTGTATTTCACAATACAGGTCAATTTTATTTGGAGGGAGGAGGGGTTCATCTTCTGAGGATTACCAGGACTATGACTAAATGTGATTTTAGGTTTCACCAGTGAAAAGACTGGAATGCAGTTCATGAGAAAAATGCCCCCAATTCCAGTCATTTTGCAGACCAGAATGTCTTCTGGAGGAGTCTGGTACACTTTAACAAAGGTGTCTGATTGAAGCTAAAAAGGATTTTTACGGTGCGCCGAAGAAAATCATTCTCTACAACCCACATGAAATGTTCTCTAAAGCTATCTTTTTACCTTTCTCTATTTTTATGGGCTCTGATATTCCTGTATTTTGCTCTATTAAAACCCACCTGTGGTGTAACCTAGCTTTGGTGCCCCAGGGTGAGTTGGCCTGTCAAATTTTTGGCATTGACCCGCCAACGGTTCACCTCGACAAGTTCCGTTCCTGTTTCGGTGTTTCCGACAATCCTCTTCATTTGCACAATTCCACACACAGATTTCAGACACGGGGTAAATGCCGCAAGGCATCCTGCTTCTCCACCCCACCCCCCTTAGTGGCGCTTCGGGGCGGCCATTTGTCTCAGCGTTTAAATGGATATGGAATCATTTTTCAAGCCATATTCCCCATCTGCTCCACAAGCCACGGGCGTGAAATGCTACCCTCCCCAGCGTAACGGGCGGGTGGTTCTGTATAGGAGATGCTGTACACAAATAGGGACATATCACATGCTATTTGTTATTGTGAACACCACAGTATGGCAAGCAATGGCCTATACTAATGAAAAGGCTGGTTGTGTACAGCCTCCATGACAAAAGGTGTTTTTTTTCCCCCCTACCTCAAGCCAATTTAGTGCATTGTAGCAGCAGACCATCTCACGGCAGTGCATTAGATGCGGTGACTAGCGGGAAAATACAATAGCTCCCATCTGTGGAGCGCATCTCAATTGTGTATCCATCATTGCCTGTTTTTAGCGCTGATAATTGCCTTGTGTCCCCGTCTCACACCTCCGGTGTGAATCACTTCTTTTTCCACCAGCACTTTCCCAGACTTTGTGTTTACCTGGCCGATTGCATCGAGAGACACCGGATCCCCTCTCTCCGAGCTTATAATGGCTCTGTGTGTGTGTGTGTGTGTGTGTGTGTGTGTGTGTGTGTGCTATCAGATAGCCAGGGGGCTTGACTGCAGCCCAGTGTGTTCCATATCACACCTCGGGCAAAGCAGAGCCCGCAGTGCTCAGCCTTCAGGGAGGTTTCATGTACCCAAATTCTCTCCAAGATCACAAAGTCAGCCGTAGTTGCTAAGGAACGACGTGCAATCGTGGACCTATCTATGGCAACCATTTACCCCATGGTCTGCTGTGCTGGCTACAAATAATAACCCTGACGGCGGTCTTCCAGAGACTTTGTTTTAAGAGGTGGGGTGTATGTTTTGGGGGGGGGGGGAAGTGGGGTGGGAGGTTGGGGGAAGGGGGGGGGGGTGCTTTCTATGGCCCTGTATAACAAAGCTCCACTTTAACAGGCTGCTCTGTCAGAGCTGATCGAGCCATGAAAGGGTTGCCTGCACCTGCTGCGTCCCAGAGAAGTCCTGACAGCAAAGGATTGTGGGTCTGTGGGCTGTGCGTGTTACCGGATGACTATCGTGTTCCTCTCACCTCTCAACTAACAAACATCACAATGCAGTCAGGGGCTAGGAATTGTGCGTGTGTGTGTGTGGGGGGAAAGGGGGGGGGTCGGGGGGGGGGGATAATGGATGTGGGCTGCCAACTGATTTTTATTTCCCATCCCCTAAAAGCCGTTGTCGTGCTGTGTCGGTGGCTGCCTTGCCGCAGCCAATTAAAAATCAATTAATCACTTCAAAGTGGACGTGCCTGCTAATGGACTATGCGCTTGGATTGATAGAAGTCACCGTCGGCCGCGGCATTCCGGCACACCTCCATCTCCATTATATTCCAACATTGGCTGAATGTTCTATCTGACTGATCTGTAGCACACGGAAAGCAGCTTGTCGGGGGGGTTAAATGTTAATTAGCTCGCACCTTATGCTCTCTTTCCCAAATGGAACATTGCGGTGGTTTCAAGAAGCATTTGCATTGGAGCATTTGAGTTTTTGACTCCAACGGGGGAAGGGAAGGGGGTTAAAGCGAAGCACTGTTCACGGTATATTACGAGGCATTAGTACTGCTCTAATGCATATATAAACCTTTTTCTACCTGGCTCTGGAGCCCTTAGTCCAGCCTCATATTTCAAGTGGACATGCGGTATATTTTTCCCCTTCCATTAGTGGTGCGCACTTGTACTTATTTGTGTTCGTCACGGTGAACCAATCATTCCTGTCCGTTATATTTGCTCCTCCCCCACCATCACCCCCGACCCCGCCCTTAAAAACAGTGCCACGGCTCTCTGCACACCCGCCGGTTTGGCCTTGGCCAGAAGCCTGCTTCTCCGCCTGTGATTACACATTACTGTATAGTACTGTTGTCTCGGATCTAATGGCCGACTCATGTTGGGATTGGACCTCCTCGAGGAAAAGGGTTGGAAACACTAGCTGGGTTTATATGGACACTTTCTTGTCTTTCTGAATGGAATCCTTCCGGTTGAAGATTTTGGGTTAGCTGTTTACATGGGATGTCATCTAATCTGTACTGGTGTTTACATGCAATTCATCGCAATAGATGTTAAACATGCACACGTACTGTAGGCTTGGTAATGTAACGTGTCCTGCTAGCGAAAAGGCTAAAAACGGCTAGCTTCTGTTGTAGACACACCGGCAAGAGTGTGACTTGTGGGGAGATTTACAGCTCCAGACGAAGTCACCGTACTAACTCCCATTCACTTATTTGTGCATCGCAATTGCTTTGTCAAGACTTTGTACAGTAGCTGTGCAGAACAGCACTGTCCAGCCTTTAAGACGGGGCATGCGCAGAAGAACGCAACCAGGATTCAGGAAGTAATCGGGTTTAACCGTTCTTCTGTCGATCGGGTCATGGAACGTCTTATACTACCACTCTGCTTCGGAATGAAAGTTCAATCGGGTTGCGTCTTTCTCTTTCGATTGAGGTGTTCATATGGAGAATTTTCATTCGGGTTGGGCTTTTAACCCGATTCCAATGGGAATTATAGGGTCCATGTACAGTATATGCAGCCACTGTCGGATGCTTCCATGGACACCCCCACCCCGACGACAAGGTGGCCTGCTGCAGTCCCCGGGCCTCCCGGGCCCCCTGGGCCCCGGAGGCACCACCCAAGCTCCCATCAATCCTGCTCACGCCACACAAGATGGTATCAGTACAAATTAGCCTGTTAAGGAGGCTGATGGTTGAGGGTTGTTGGATGTGGAAACTTCTGGGCTTTTTTTCGTTAACCACACACGAGAGCAATTAACTGATCCCTTTCACCTGTCCAACCTAGTAATGGTTAACCTGACAAGACCAGATATCTGTGTCTGTTAGATACAGATATCTGGGATGCCGTCCATTGAAACCGATTCAAGATACAATTGAAGTAGTTAATAAACTATAGGCAGGCAGTGTTTACATCTTATGTCCTCCCTCCCTCATGCCTGTCAGCCATCGGCGAAGGACGATGGCGTAGTTTATCGGTCCGACCCTAGAGTGGGCCAAATCTATGTTTACCTCAATTCCACATAAATACCAGCAAAAGAGGCGTTTTATTTCAAAACAAAACAATTGCCATTTTTGTTGTAATGGCGCATTGGCGTTCTGCGTCTAAATTCCTGACAAGCAACAAAGCGTCTCATCCAGCATAGCTCTGTACACTTGTGCGTCGAATGTGTGCATTGAAGGCAAGGTGGTCTGTCAGCGGGGTATCGCCCAAAGAAAAGCAGATCAGCCTTCTGTCACCGCGTTGTCACCGCGATCCCCCCCCCCCTTCCCAGAAACACCACGCCACTGCTGGCCCGGGTTGATCAAGTGTGTCACCGCCTTCGGGATGCAGGCGCACGTACAATGATCCACACAGACAACCGAGGCGCACTCGCAGGCAATCACCTCCCGTACACACACCGCACACGCGCATCTTTAGTGATGGCAACGTACACAGAACTGGTGCTATATATTCATGCACGTATAGAGAATACAGATATTGCAATTAGAACTTTAACTACTATGAGTGCTTACCAGGCAGAAGGAGGGGTGTTATTTTGTCTGGGAGTCTGAGGAGGAGGTGGTTATAAAACTGTCTTATAAGACAGGATGGTGTAAAATGAAACCCTTCATTGCCAGTTAAATCTCACCCGGCATTTTAACCCTCTACCTTCAGCGACATATTTACAGGCCAGTTGGAGTCATGATATCAACTTCCCTGCCCCTGCAACGCAGGTCAGTGCAGAGGAAATCTGCCCCCATGTGGATGGCGGCGGTACTGTGACTCAGTATTCCACACCAGTGCTTAAACATCATGGGAAGCTTAGGTGTTGACTGATTCATAACCCTTTAGTTCCTGTTACCTTTTCACCCTTTGTAAATAAGAATAGGCCAAATAAACGGATAACAGTTATCCCAGATAACTATAAGTTTAAGTTAATTGCAAGCAGGTGCAAACATGGTTGGAGGACTTAAGTCACTTGCGTGCGTTGAATTCGGCCATGCTCATGCCAGAGAGATTACTTATTGTGTAGCAGCATCATACATATGCAAATGTCCATTCCCTCATGATCTCAGGGCAGAGAAAGAAATACAGCAAACATCCGTCACGCTGGAAGATTTCTATAGGCTATACTGGCCCACATAATCACTCAGTTGAATTGAGGTCAACTGTAGAGAAAGGAGTTGCTTTTCCTGCTCTCCGTATCCGCATTCAGAGAGATCACTTCGCAGAAACGAACCGGCACTTTTGAGTCTGTTTCAAAGGACTTTTTCCGCCGGCGATGCCCATCCACACGCACACCTCGACCGACAGTAAAAGGATATGAAACACTGATTGAGTCCTCAACAACTATCTCCAAAAACAGCCACCATTCCTCCTCTTCCTCGCAGCCAATGTAAACCAAGACACGCCTGATGTGATAGGTGGAGGGGATTTGTTTCAAATTCGCCCCACTTCAGAGGCAAACGCATCACGACTGTGTGTAGAGTGTGTAAAGTGTGTCGGGAGAAAACGCAGGAGGTTCCCTGCCTCTTTCGTTCTTCATGCAGGGAACACAAGCGATTCAAGGCTTTCATCCGTGTTAAACAATGTGCCACCTACTGTGAGTGAAATGGAGAGAAACACTCTGAAAATGTTGCAATTTATATATGAATGCATTATTTGTATTTAATTACCTAAAACTTTTCAGGAACCGCCACCAAACCTCTCATCTGCAGTTCTACTTGACGCCTTGTCTGTAGCACCAACATTTGAAATAGCGAGTTAATGATTTGAAGGGTTTTTTTTTTTGTTGTTGTGTGTTTTTTTTTTTTTTTTTGCTTGTTCAAATGCATTGTCTCGGTGTAATGGCTGGCAGCGTGAGATAATTTGTGCATTTATTTCAAAGCAAAAGCTTTCGTTGTTGTATTTGCTAAGACTTGGTTAAATCCAACCATATTTTAAATAATGACAGTTATACAAAATAATAAAATAATAAGGATTCACCTCCAGCTTTCTAAAAATGTGAACATACTAAAAGCTGAATGGCAAAAAAGTGCCGCTTGTATTTGTGTCTAAATTAAGTTTTAATTGTCAGCCCAACCATCACAGCCAACCGTGCTAGGAAAGTTGTACATATGTAAGTGGGCATGGTGCCAACCGCTAGTGCTAACAACCATTGTCAAGTTCTGTACCGACATTATCAGACTTGTTCTTTGTGTAAACGGTACAACGTCACTTACAGACTTCAAACTAATGGCCAAATGGCGTGCGTCTGTGCACGCACACCGCGCACACACTGTGCGTGTGTGTGTGTGTGTGTGTGGGGGCAAAGTGACATCACGAGTTTATTTAGCATTGCGGGGATAGTGGAACCAGTTGGTGCCATCAGCACGGAGGTCACAAGGGATCCAGTTAATGGGAAATCGTTATGTAAATCCAATCTAATTAAAATTAGACCCACACTAAGGTGTGTGTGTGTGTGTGTGTGTGTGTGTGTGTGTGTGTGTGTGTGCGCGCGTGCGTGCATGTGTGACAGAGAGGGAGGCGGGGGGTTATTAAACCATACCATTATACAGAACATCATTTGCATAACCTGATCCGTCATCATGCAGAATGTATCACGTTGCACCACAAATACATGAGGACGAGCGTCAAACGTCTCAAGGCTATGCTTCACGGGGGGGTGCATTAGTGGGTGCGTGCCAACTTCATCTCAGTGGCGGCAGGCAGGACGCCATGACGACGCAGCAAAGCTAGCAAACATGCAAATTTTAAACTCTCCCCTCTCCACGAGTCATTCCTCTTTCTGTGAACTCGCGAAAGCGAGATTTACAGCTGCTGCTAATTCTTTCGTCTTTGTGCTCGCAGTGCGATAATGACTGGCATTCTTCCCCTTGACAAAAGCTCCGGGAGGATTGTTGGCAGTGCGTCACGCGAGCAGAGCGAGAAATCGTTCTCATCAAAGAAGACCTGATTTTGTTTGCCGGCATCATACCTAATTGCACGTCCAATCTCCCTGCTTTGCTCTAAGAAAGGATTAGTCTAATAGCTGCCATGCATGAGAGCCCAGGCATGGAGTCTGTAGTTTGAACGCCATACCTGTCAACCGCTTAGACGGGCTTAACTTCGCCACTCACATCTTTCGCAAGGCACTGGCTGTATACACGTATCATGTCAAATTTAAGTGCTGTAACATGAGGCCCACTTTCAGCTGTCCGTGGTTTTATAGATTATTTTTCTCTCGCAGAATACAAATTTGTTTGTGGTCATTTTCAGTTACAGACGGCCTCTGTTCTCTGTTCTCACTTTACCACATGTAGAGGAAACATTTAACTGTAACTGTTTTACTGCTAAGGGTAGCGAGCTACATTGTTAATAGGGCGATGCATGGATACTGAATGTTTAACTCAACTAACAGTGTAATGCTTGGCTACTGAGTGTTATATGTAGGCCTAAAGTAGCCTACAGTACATTTGTAACATCTACAGACACTCCTAGCTTTGGCGTGGCCCCTCCCATTCGTCAGGGCATTCGCCGAGCATCCAACGCACCCCCTAGCTTCACACCTGTCTGAACCTGAGCACCTGTGGGGGTGGTCAGGGGTTAGTCTGGTGTCTGCATCTACGGTAACCTGGCAACCGGACGAATCAGAGAGCTCATACTGTGAACGTCTGGCTACCCTCCCATTCAGACATGGTTTCCACCCGGCCTGTGATTGGACGGGCCAATCACAAATATGTGTATCAAATATGGGGCGGTCTTGCTGTCCAATTGTGTCCACATGACATGTTTTTTGCCCCTTGGAAATTGAAAATAAGTTAGAGACTCCAGACTAATATGCATTTGTGAATTAGTCTGGTGATACTGTAGTATGGTGAAAGGTACATTAAAACTGTTTTCTGATAAACCTATTTTTGGATGAAACCCTGAGTTTCAACTCAGGAGAAACCACTTTTGCGCTGGTTATGCTTTTCCGTTAGTCAGTGTTTTGTTTAGTCTGCGCATGCATTCATCCCTCTAAACACGCTATAATGTTGAGGTTTTTCCTGCTTAGCTCAGTGAAACACATATTAATCATGCTATATAGATTGCTAACAGATAGCTGCTTAAGTAATCCATATGGAGAAACCCAGAAACACTTAATTGTTTTCAAATTAGGCTAATTTTTTGTTGAAAAAAATGTGGGACAAATCTTACAAAATGAAATGTCTTAAATTCTACAATGTACTGTTCCAATGTCACAAATTCTGGTAAATAGTCCAATGTTCATCACTGCAGGTTATAGTAACCTACTGTAGATGGTGGTGTTCCTGGCCATGATAAAGTCTCTCTATATATTATTTACAGTAATAGGACAAAGAGCTCAATTAAAATAATCTCTAATATTGTCTTAATCTTTAATCTTGTATTATGTTACTATTTTATATTATTTTAAACATTATTTACAATATTTAAATATATATATATATCATTGTTCATTATTTTCTTTTTAGCTAAATAAAGGGCATGAAGAGAATGTCCATTTGATTCCCAATGTCAATTTGAGTCTCAATGTCCCAAGTATTTATCAGAAATGTTTACTTACTGTATACAGTATGTTTACATGTATTGCTTGTGTGCGTGCGTGCGTGCGTGTGTGTGTGTGCATGTATACTGGCTGTCCACAGGGGCATAATCAACACTTGAAGTGTGTTCTGGGATGGTGTCTAGTTTCTGTGCATCAATACACACTGACAGCTGCGGGAAAGTTATTTTTGATCATTGAACAAGCTTAGTGTGTGTGTGTGTGTGTGTGTGTGCATGTGTGTGTGTGTGTACAATTTGTGTGTAAGGTGTGTCAGTAGTATTTGGGGATTTGTTAAAAACTAGGCTTCTATACTATCATAATGTGACTCCTCAGCTTGCTTTACTGTGTAAGCATATGTGTGTGTGTGCTGTTGACTTCATCTGAAGTTGTATTTATGACACACACACACATCTTGTGCCAGGAACAGCATGTTTCCATTCTTACGTGTGTGCATGTATGCTGAGAGACAAACAGAGAGGTCAGCCTACCTCCAGACAGACGTACTGTACAGACAAACAGACAGGTAGGAAGGTGGGCAGACAGACAGACAACCAGACAGAGGCAGGCAGACAGACAGACAGACAGACAGACAGACAGACAGACAGACAGATTAGAAGGCCAGGCAGACAGACAGACAGGCAGGCAGGCAGGCAGGCACGCAGACAAGTCAGATTGGAAGGAAGACAGACAGACAGACAGGCAGACAGACAGAGCCATTAAACCAAGAAACACTATGTTCTCTCATCTGAAAGGAGAGTATTTGCGCTCCTATTGTCACATAAAATGCAACATTAAGCTATTATGATCCTCTTTACTTTACTAAACCTGACTACCTGTCTATTGGCTTTTTGGTTGTAGGCTATATGAGAGACTATTACCCTTGCAGAATTATAAACCATAGCTCCCGCTATGGCCCTCTGGATACATTTTTCATAATGCTAGTAGCTATTAGTGGGGCACTCAAGACTTTTGCCCAAATGTGTGAACTCTGCATAGTTAAGAGACGTCTACATTATGTAATAGACTTGTAGGTTGGTGTAAAAAAAAAAAAAAAAAAAACACCCCATAGGAATGTATGGAATGTCTAAGACCATGTGAGTCCCTTTTGCTGGACGCACGCACGCCTGTCCCATTGTCGGCTGGAGATAGCTAGCATGCCACTGACGCCACGCTCTTGGCGTAGAGCGGGCGTCCATTGTGTTCCAGACCCAAAAATAAAACCGCTTGCTAGCTGCTATCATGTGAGAGCCCTTCAGCGACGCGTGACCTTTTCCAGTACGTGTTTTCTGAGGCAGAGGTAAAAATGGGTGTTGGGGGGGGTGGGTACGGGCCGCTCAGGTGTTACGGTGGTGCTCGACGTCGCACCCAATGCGAGCGCAGGAGGCGTACGGGACCGTTATAGACAGCCACCCATAGCAGGAGGGTCACTTCAACCGCCCATAAATCAGTCATCCATCATTCACAAGGGACGCTATTCCCTGTGTGCCGATAACACCGATTGACGCCTCCTACGCCTGGTCCAGAAGGCTTCTTCAAAGGTACTGTGGGTTAAACGCTGTGGCAGGAACTAGAGCATTGTTGCTTTATGTTGGGGGAGTTCTGTTTGGACGTTAGATAATATGTGTTTTTTAACACTGGTCAAACGCAGATGTAATGTGGCTGGCAGTAGAACTGGCCAATGTATTAAAATGACACATGTAGATGATGATGAATGCATATTAATAATGTCCATCCAGTTCCTAATTGCCTGTGTAGTATTTATGTGAATAATATCGTATATAAAGTGTGTTTGTATGTGTATATACACAGTGTGTGTGTACTGTGTGCCCTGCTTGCCCTCTTGGTGTTATGGAGGCCACAGCTCATATATTCTATCATATTTACTACAAGGAATTCTAGCAATAAAGTTCCTTTTTATAGGTGTCACAACGCCTACTCGTAAAGCGGGGCATTGCTTCATTCCCCTCTCACACTTGTAATTCCTATACACTCATAAGCTGTGTGTGTGTGTGTGCGTAGAAAAATGATCCTCTAGTTTCTGACAAGTGAAGTCTCTAACAAGATAACCACATTCAGGTCATGACCGGTACTACCGCTGTGTTAAGGTGAAGATGGCCACCAAATATGTGTGTGTGAGAGTGTGAGTGACGCACAGTCCCCAGGGTGCATGTGTGCACATTGGGAGCTAATAAGGCGAGAGGAAACACCAGAGCTATATGTATTACAACGAAGGTGCAATGTCAGACCGGTAACATTAAGCTATACAGCTCCAAGGCCCCATGCCTCTCAGCGCCACACAGTATAGCCATGCTGTTGTTATGTCCCCTAAGCCACAGCAATGGCTCAGAATCGTATACCTGCTATACACTACAGCATTCTCCTTGAACAGGGCAGCTTGGCGGAAATACGGCTTCGGAGAAAACCAGGACGAGATCCAAAAGGGATAAAGGTGGAAATCGAGGGGACCTTCGTTAAAACTTCATCGTCACCTTTGACTTTTCTTTGCAGCATCATCACACGATTTCATCTGAGGACCCTATTAACCTTCGGGGGGACTTTTCTGGCCCTCATTCGGGTTCCCTCATTTTCTGCGAGAGATGAGAGAGGCAGGGTCAAGACGTTTTTATCCCGAGCCGAGGCCCTGTGGGGACCTTGTCGTTACGGTCCCAGGAGAGCGGGGACTGTAATAGCATTTTCCGTATAAGTCATAGGACGGGTTATAGCCACACGGAGGTCATTGGAAAAGATGCCTGAGGAAAATGGCCGCGAGGCTGCAGACCTATTACTTACTGATAATCACCGGGGGTTTGGCCCAATCGCTTTTTCGATCAGTGCGATAGATTTATAAATTAGGGCCATTTGTATCCATTTATGAGTCTGGGGATATTGGCCACGGGTGCTCCCCCAGGATTTTGTTTGCCTAAACATTTCTGACAAAAAATAAATAAATAACAATAATAAGTACTCCCCCGATTTTAAGAAGTAAAAAGTAGTTTTTCGTACTATGACACACAAAAAGATGAGTTGGCCCATTTTACCATAACGCTCCACACAACATTCTGACTCCATATCCAATAAGATTCCTGTGTTTACAGGATGAAAGACTCCTTATTTGACATTATACATTACTGTGGGGTGCAGGAATGACGTCACATTTATAATATCCCAAGTAATGTTCTGCTGTATTTTCAAATTAGCATTCTCACTACAGGCTATTATTATTGTACAAGGCACTGAGCTTTTTGAATACGTTATCGCTTTCGTCTTGATTTGATCAGTCTATCTATTTTAAGAAAATAGTAGTGTCCCTTCATTCAGTGTGTACTTTGAACATAATACATCATGCTCATAATTGTATCACAGTACTAATATGCATAATGCATGTTATCATTTTAATTACATCTAACACCGAAATGTAATAGTATATCATATCGTAGAACTTCGTTACCCGCCAAAGCTGCACACATCTTACAACACGTAATCTAATATTGCATAATCCAACCTTATGATGAACCTTATAATGCCTGTCATATGGAGCCCTGGGTGAGAGACCACAGCTGTGAATGTGGGAAAGACAATTACTTACCAAAATGTGCGCTCTCTCTCCCTCTCCCTCTCTCTCCCTCTCCCTCTCTCTCGCGCGGGGGGGCGGGGGGGGGGGGGGGGGGGGGGGGGGGGGGGGGGGGGGGGGGGGGGGGGGGGGGGGGGGGGG
>JAODUE010010648.1:0-27655 GCA_027564755.1 Amblyopsis hoosieri | reverse complement strand
GATCCCCCAGTCAGAGCTTGCTGATGTTGCTCGGGAAAGGGAAGTTTGGGGTCCCTTGCTGAAGCTGCTGCCCCCGCAACCTGACTCCGGATAAGCGGGAGAAGATGGATGGATGGACTAATAAGTGAATCATATACACATATACTGTATCAGGTTTAAATGCCCTCTGATTCTGTGTATGCTTCTGTGAATTTAATTGATTTTCAAATTAGTATACCATAAATAAACGTGATTTTAAATGAGCATCATGAATAACTTGTTGTTTCCCTGACAGCAACATGAACTTCCTTAGATGTGCTCTATATCTCACAGATGCAATTATAGCTCAAAGCACTGAATGGAATGGTACTGACACAACCAAAAGAACTGTGATATATGCACATCAGAAAGCTTGAAAGCTAAAAACAGAAATGAGAGCAATCAGGGTTATTTTTGCCTCATATTTGAAATAGGATTCACATGGAAACAAATGCATTTAGTTCTTTGATCTCATCTTACAAGGCACTTTGGACAAGGAACAAAGTTATATCTATGAATAATTAGTCTAGATTGACAGTACCTTGCTAGTGCAAAATAATTGTTATTAATCATTATTGAACATGGATGAAAAATACAGGTTTGACTATAAAATGGGTTGTTATTATTTTAATTGCTCACAAGGCAGTGTCTGCACAATAATGCATATAGGACATTTTAGGATATTGATGTAAGGTTGATTATGCACACAGCCTTGGCTTGTTTCAGGCAGACTTCTGAATAGATTGTCAACTTGCTGAATTATACAGTGACATGGATGGGTTAGTCAATTCAAAGGTCATAATGCCTAGTCATCAGAACTATGAATACAATGGAAATGTCTAATGAATTGTGCCCATAGGCATGTTGCTATCATTAGAAAATAAATACCCTGTAGTATTCATTTCGTATCTTCACAACAACTTTCTTAGCAACGACCTTTCTTGTTGTGGGCGAGTATAGTCTGCAGATATCTCGAAGAGAGGCGTGAGCAGGAATGAAATTGTCACTTTATTTCTTCTCCAAATGTACGGTAAGTACCTCTACTTTACCATTTTGAGTTTTGAGTCATGTAAAATCACAATTCACACAAAATGTGACAGGTGTGTTCGAGTGCATTTATAATGAAAACAAGATTATTTATGTTCTCAGCAATAATCTGATATTTAAACAACGTTGCCTGTGAAAAAAGGTTAAATTCCAGTATAATATTTTCCATACGCTTGCTAATTTTTGAATAAACATCAGCCCAGCTGTCATGGCATTGCATGGTTGCCACGAAATCTAAAATGCAGATGTGCAACACCAGTTTCTCACACTGTCATGCAAATCCATACGGGCTCTGAAGTGTAGACTTAGAGTGATCTCAATAGTGTGAAAAGCATGGAAGTCCTCTGGTAAATGAAACTGGGAATGACAGCAGTAACTATCAGAGGTATAGCTGTCACTCACCATTTGGGAACGGAGTCATCATTTTCAGGTGGCCACTCCAAGCTGTCCTGGATCTTGTGCTTAGATAACCTTAAGAGATCAAAGATTTCTTCAAACAATGTGCACGTACTGTATAGTAGAGTATGTTTTATTTTATTTGGCTTGACATTACCTTGGGACGCAAATACAATATTGATGCTTATATGGAGTATACAACATTCAATTATTTTTTTCAGCCATAATTGAATAAATGAACTCTCGAAAAGGGACATTTATCTTTTGCACTATATTTTAGGCATTTAGATGACTTTTCTATCAAGCATGACTATCCCATCAATGTCCATCCCATGTGTGTATTTGTTAGACACTAGAGGCACCCCAGCAGCCACACTGCTGCCCTTCACTGCTAATGAGGTCACGTGATTTCTGCATCAAGGCTTTGACCTTGCATATAGGTCAAGAAAGTGAGTTGACCTCAACCTTCCGCTTCCATCCTCACTAGAGGTGATTACAATCCTCATCTCCTTGAGGTGTTACTTTTTTGTTGCTGCTCATCTTATCTAGGGCTTCCTCCATATTTAGCTGTGGTTTGCCTAGCATTCAATAGGACCTCTGAAGGACCGCCACACAACCAAATCAAATCCATTTGATATAGCTGTAGCAGTGAACGATGACTTAGGAATATGGTCACTATAAAGTTCTTTTTCAGCATGCTGAAGTTGAAGCAACATAAAAGGTTGTTGTATTCGGCTATACGTTCTTGAATAATGTATAGCCTACACAATTAACCTGGTGAAACAAGAAAGGCTTTTTAACAAAACATTTGAACAAAATCAGTTTCCATTTAACATCCTTTTAAGATAATGTAGCTATCATGGTACAATTGATGACTGCCTGTATCTCATGTTTTTCTATTGATCTCAGATGCCACTGGTCCCTCACTGATTGAAGAGACAGACACTCACCAACTTACCATTGTATGTGTAGACAGTTTTGTTTTGTTTTTGCCTTCTTGATTTTAAGAGGACAAAGAAGGGGGAGCTTGCTAAGCAAGAGTGAGGAGGTCCCTTAGCGTGGCACTATGGTGTCAGTCTCAGGGGAAATGTATAGAGTAGCTGTCTTCTATGGTGGCAGGTGCCACTCACTGCAGATCTATTGTGTGCCTTTCCAGCGACATGTGGAATCCATTTTATGTGCAAGTCCAACTCTGTTATAATTAGTTTTTATTAGGACGTTGGATCACAAGCTCAGGGACACATTTGGTTTCCGTGCTAATTTCTCAGATGGAGAGTGGAACAGTGTATCCCTGAGCCAATGTCATCAGAATAAAATTAGACAGCATTTAAACGTTTATAAACTGTAATGCTGGGCTATGTTATAAAACATTGAAGGTGATATTAAAATGTTATATTATTATTGCCTAAGTTAACAAGTGCTATACATATACAAGGACAGAGACTCAGACAACATACCCCAACACATCACATAGTAAAATGCACAATGAAACATGATGGCTTAATCACTTTTTTATTACACAATGTTTAAAAACAAAGTGTAGTATAATTTGTGTCTGGTCAAATCTTAAAACCAACCTGGGGAAATATCCAGGTCTACCGTCGTGCCAGTGGTGAGAGCAAGATGTTAAAGAAAGACCAAGGGAGTTTGTTGGGCGGGGGAGGACAAATAGGTGGCTTACTTAGTTAAACAAACTTAAACACATTAGGCTAACCCACATTAGCCAAAGTCATCTATATTTTGTGATTCTACCAATGTGACATACTACATCATGTCAAATGAATTGTTAATGTTTACTGTAATTTACATCTTACTGTCAGGCAAGTGATTTCCAGCACCTCAAAGATATGGCAGTGGGGGTGGGGGCAGGGCCTACTCTATGACCTTTGATGCATGATAAGAGGTCTCCAATAGGTGAATAGAGCAGGCTTGTCCTGTGGTCCCAGTGGACTAGCACTTCAATTACATGGATGGAAGGTAAATGTGTTTTAGTGTTGTGTTTGTGTGTGTGCGTGCGTGTGTGTGTGGGGAGGGGGGGGGGGGTGGTCTGGCTGCATCCTGATTTCTAATCTACACCTTTAATTAAGATGAAGATTGAGTCACCGCTGCATTCACTTGTTTAAGGCGAGGCAGGTTCAATTAAAAGTAATTAGCTTTGACAAATCACCGTTGACAGGGGATGGTGCTACAAGACAGGAAAAAATATAGAACATTTCTGCAGCAGCAGCAACTCACTCAAACCGATTTATATGTTGAAATTAATATTTGTTTGCAGAATATTTGATTGTTGTCTGAGTCAGAGAGTGTGTGCAATACTAGATAATAGAGAATTGGGCCACGTTCATAGAACATGCTGTCACTCCTGGAATATGCAGGAAGATGAGGGTCACGTTGTGCGCTCTATAATCTCTGGCTGCTTGCATGCTGTGTCCTGAACTAGTGCATTGCATGCATGTGATAGGTTTGACTACAGTGCTGCACCAATCACAGTAGGTCAACTTAAATATGGGTTAGTAAATGAAACTCCTGCCCAATCCAGTTTGAATATGTCCTCAACAATTATGAAAAAACGTTTTAGAATGACTTTAGAATGAAGTCTGTGAACTTGCCAATGTTGTTGTGACGTTGCTGTGGAACTGTTTCAATCACTACATTTAGTCAGTAGAGGCTTTATGTATGTATAGGCAGAGCCGTCATTTAGTTTGTTTTGTTCTCTGCTTGTCATGTACACTAATGATGCTACTGTATCAGTGGTTTGTTGACTATCCAATCAGGGCAGTCTGATATATCCAGCACCATGACTTCAATCAGTTCAAAGTGGCCAGTTGTGATTCATGATACTGGTTTAAGGCAAGCTGGGGGTGGTGGTGGCTGTGAAAGCAAAGCGTGTGTGCCTGTGTGTGTGTGTGTGTGTGTGTGCGTGTGTGTGTGTGTGTGTGTGTGTGTGTGAGTGTGAGAGCGAGAGAGAGAGAGAGAGAGAGAGCACAAATACATTATGTGTACATGCTTGCACTCAGATGTGCATTCAAACGCAATTTTAACCACAACATTCACTCACAACACACACACCTCAAAGAGCAACTGCTAAATTTCTTCAGCCTGGTCTAAAATGTATCTCCCGGGTTTCATCTCATAGGACAATCATTTCCAAATTCAATTGAGCAAAACAAAAGGTTAATATATGGGATAGCACAGAAACAGTGTAAAGTGTTCCTCGTGTGAAAGAACGTTAACCAAATGTATTTCTTTCATTCTGCCATTCCAGTATTATTCAACATTATATCAATATGTCAGTAGCCAGTTGGCAGTGCAGTTGTTTGAGAAATGTACTGTTGCACAAGGGAAAGGGCAGTTAACATATAGATGTGGAGGGACAGCTAAAGTAAAATACAGTACGTAGTATCTACTGTGCTTACACAACATCTCGTCAAAAGATACCATTTATAGTGTATAAAAGAATAACATCTCTATGGAGGGGTGTGTTGCTTCCCCCTGGGAATGTGTAAACCCCTGGACATCTACTGGTGAGGCATCCTGACAGGAACCTGCAGAGTATTCTATTTTGCCAAAGCCCTTCGTGAAAACCGTCATCGTAATAAAAGGGTATGTGCTGCTTTTTGTAGGTACAGTATAGACAGTACTACATAGCCCCAGGAAAATGATAGTTCTGGAGTCATGCTGTAACAATAGCAATCTGTGAACCTCTCTTTACCCCGTTTCACTCTCCTCGTCACACATACTCTCACTCTGTCATCCCCTGATCGTTGATCTCCCCCTCTATCTGAAGGGATGGACTGAGAGGCTGAGAGGAATAAGAGGCAGCTATGTGTTTTATTTGTACACACCACAGGGTTCGCTCACTTCTTGTGACACTAGGTCCTGTTTGCCTGACAGGGAATGTGACAGAAACCAAAACTCCAAGTTCCAAATGGAGGACAGGAAATCTTCTGCTTACACTCTGGTGACGGTTACACTGTGTAAACAGGGACAAGTAAGCTCTGGAGATCTTCAGCATAACTGCTTATTGGGATGCTTACAGTAGGTGCTGTTTCACCTCTAATGAGACTCAGAACTTTTCTATCCTTGGACAAATAATGCTGTTTGGGGAATCTGGGGCAGGAGTGTCAACAGCAACAGCAAAATGAAAATCATGTTTATAGATCACAGTTAGCGGGAAACATCAAATATTATACATTGACCACATTTCACAAATGAGTGGTATTACCTCATCTGGGAAAGAGGTGTTCACCTTTTTTCTTCCTTTATTTAAACAGTGTCAGTCTGAGACCAATGTCTCTTTTACAGCTGAGCCCTGTGCACAACAATCATAACGACATATACATTAAGTTACCTAGAACGACATGCAGTAATTACCAAGTGGGCAATTCATAGACCAATAAACCTATAAAAGTATAGGTAAATACACAGTATGAATGAGAGTACATGTGTCTGCTGAGGCCAGGAAGACACATATCCGGGGAACTGAACTTAGGCCAAGAGCACAACAGGTGCCAGAAAAACAACACCTACGCAAATGTTGTTGTTCTGGCAATGGTTCGTTTCAACAGTCCTACCTATTTGGCATTCACAAACAGGAAAATGGTTTCTTCAAATTATAAGGGATTTTATTGCATTCTCTTAAGTATAAAGAAAAGTCTGTAAAACCTGAAGGGCGATGTTTTTGAAAAAATGTCACATGGGTTTGTAAGTTAAGCGAACATGCATATGTTGGCTAAGATCCCAGTGATGATTGGAGCCCCATAGCAAGGCCTCTGAAATATATTTTAATGTTGCCTTTTATAAATCATGAAATCTGATGAGTCATATTGACATGCATAGGATCTTCTGTTTGCTGAAGGAGATACAGTATTGCTTTCCAGTATCTATTTCTGCCATAGTATCTCTAGAAGCAGGTCTTTAATTGAAATGATATGTATTTCTAATATTCCTTCATTCTATCTTTAACTCTTTCCCAATCCTGGTCCTGGGGACCCACTGTCCTGCATGTTTTAGATGTTTTCCTGCTCCAACAAACCTGATTCACATGAATGGGTCGTTATCAATCTCTGCAGGAGCCTAATAACCACCCATTCATTTGAATCAAGTGTGTTGGAGCAGGGAGACATCTAAAACGACAAAGCGACATTTGGTACTGGTACTAAATAAATAATGATGACAAATACTCACAAATAGACAACTTATATAAAACACCAACAGTTCCAAATATGCAGCTACTGCACACTTTCTACACTTCATTGAGCAACACTCGCCACTGCATTTTAAATGGAGCAATCGTCTTTCAAAGTACAGTAGTTCAAGAATGTTTTGACTGTTTTCGAGGCAAGGTGTCGTTCAAAACGTTCAATTCACTCCTAAATGTAAAGGCGAGGCAGTTTTGCTTACATACTGTACAGAGGTTTGATTAGGCCTGTATTGTGATGATGTGGCCAAAACAAGGGGAAACCTAAACAGAACAGTCCCACTCCGACTAACAAATGTAGGTCTTGATTGAAGTAGCATGGCGGCCACACGAGCGATCACTTGTGTGATTACGTTATGCACCTCTGACTAAATGGAGATCATCAGCGGGGCAATGTGGGAGATCAGTTGTTTCCCCCCACAGATAGCTTTCACTGGACAGTGAAATATCACATTGCCAGTGCTCTATAGCCATTTGTTCCACTCAAGAACTGTGATGCCTGGTGTCAGACACAGAAGTGAGAAAGCCCTTGCTGATGGTTCAGGAGTACTTGTGAACAACCCCCATCACAGATACTTATTTATTAAATGGAGCTAGGCTGTATACCACCTGGAATCCCTCTTATCTCAGTAATCACCAAGAGGCAAAAAAGTGTTCCGGAGAGATGAACACAAAAGTGGATTGCACATTACATGTGTCTCACACCACTGCCTCTCCACTAAGAATCGACAGAGGCCATATGGAATGGTTTCATGTGAGGAAAGAGAATCTGGGAAGTCAAGTTTAGGAGGTTAATCTCTTGCAGAATGTGTTTGCTCTCTCTGTCAGTATCCCTGCAGATTATTTCCTTCAGATACATCTCACAAAGCACCCAGTTATTTACCTTGTGTTAGCCCTATGTGCTGCCTAGTGTGGACAGACACATGGAGCCGCTAAGAGTCTGGCCTGTTGTGCTGTGCGTCCGACAGTCTGTGAGAGGGGGCATCTGATTTGTGTGTTTGGGACGAGGTATCCTGTACTTATGGGCACCTGACAGGACTGGGACTTGGGGGGGGGCGACACGCTGAGTCGTCACTTGTCAAAAGAGGTGCCAGGGCATCATGGCCTTATGGCAGATCCAATATGAAAGGTGCTGCTCCTAATGGGCAGGTTTCCCACAGTGAAGATGTCCTGACAGATGCCGATGACATGTCTGCCACCATCTCCATTCAGGGAAACCTGAAGAATGGATGGGTCAAGTGGCCGACGGGCAAGGAGGGGAAGGATGGAGGAGGTTGTGGAAGGATGAAGAAGATGGAGAAGATGGGTTCAATGGAGCAGATGGAGTAGATGGAGAAGATGGGTACAATGGAGAAGATGGATAAGATGGAGTAGATGGAGAAGATGGGTACAATGGAGAAGATGGATAAGATGGAGTAGATGGAGAATATGGGTACAATGGAGAAGATGGAGAAGATGGAGTAGATGGAGAAGATGGGTACAATGGAGAAGATGGATAAGATGGAGAAGATGGGTACAATGGAGAAGATGGATAAGATGGAGTAGATGGAGAATATGGGTACAATGGAGAAGATGGAGAAGATGGAGTAGATGGAGAAGATGGAGAAGGACAGTGGTGGACGAAGACAAAAATGGTAAACAAGAGTGAAGAAGCTAGTGTCTGCCCTCCCCTACAGCACAGTGCATCCTGCAACTTCACACAGTGGAAAACAAATCTGGTAGCTGACAAGCTGTCTCTCCATGTTTGTCTGTGCATTATTAATGGGCACAGCATTTCCCTTAAGCCATAGTACGGTTTTGATGGTCCGTCTTTTCAACTCTGCCATTCTGGTGGTCGAGACAATTACGCACAATCTCGCAAGACAAATTTGAACAATACATTATGTGTGTGTGTGTGACATACAGGACAACTGGTTTCCATTATACCACCAAAATGGGATCAGCTCCTTCAGATTGCCTTGCTGGGATGGCCTAGAATGCAGCTGTCAATCATTACTGTAAAGCCCATCCAGTAGAGCGTGTCTGGAGGGGATCCAGAACATTGACTCGTCGTTTTCCTCTGACTGGAAGATGAGAAGGAGAGGGGAAGGGACATACCATGAGAAATGGTGCTTCCGAATGATTTCTGGTCTCAATTGGGAAACTATTGCAAAATCACTCATCAGATGACACAAATCCATCAGATTTTTTTGGGGTGTGGGTTTGAGGGAGCACCATCTGCTTGGAAGATGTCGAGATCCGGAGTGAATTAAATAGCAACGCTGAGTGGATGTGACAGAGCTAGTATCAGGGAGATAACAGCGGACCATCAGGCATTCATCTGATTTAATCAGAAGTGATCCCGTTGTTCGGTCGTACGTAACAGAAATGCAAATGCCAAGAACAGGACGACCGAGTCCTCAGTCGTAGTCATTGTCTATAAGACCCCCAGGGACCACATTCACAACATTTACAATGGTACACTGTAATGCCAGGCAGCCATGCCTAATGCAAAGGACATATGTCATATTATAATAGCAAATTACTCTCTATCGAGTTAATGACTTTGCTTTGGGGTTGCTTTTTGAGAATTGGGTATTTCTAAATGCATTATTGTCTCGGGGTGCGGTCCTACGGTATCTAAAGATTTAGTTTGATATTCAACACATCATGATATTCACAGGGACAGCTGTTTTTACTGTGTGATTCAATGCATATTTCCTTAGTTTCTTTATTAATAGTATTCACCCTGGGAAGATTGCTTTGATGTACATGCACTGTACTGTATTGTATGTTGCAAGACCCTGCCTGCATCACGTTTAATCACTTGCACTCACCAATCACTAAATTAACTCAGTTAGACACAGGCCCCGACCACAAGCACAGACAGTCCTGGATGTTAAGCACTTTAGATTAGGGATTGGTACTGCACACATATGGCCTTGGCAAACTTTTCCTTCTCTGTGTATGAGAGCATGCAGTGTGTGACAACATAGGCCAGAGGGCCAGCTATAAAACAACATTAATGTTACCACATACTGTGACCCATGCAAGACACAACGTTGCTCTTCCTTTCACGCTTGCTGTGTGTTCTTTCACACACATGCACACACTAAACCCACAGCATTGTCTTTGCCTGTCTTTTTTACTGTTTTGACTGTAACAGACTAATGTAATGAAATATATCAATATATATCAGTGCACTTTATTTACACATTACTATCAGTGTTGTGTAAGAAAATCAACAAATTCCTTAAAACTTTGTTTTTTTTAATGATCCAAAAGCTCTGCGAACAGATTGATTTATCTGTCGGGCGCCACCGTGCGCTCTTGCAGCATCAACATATTCTCCGCTTGCATCCATCGTGCTTATGTCCCATAATGCAATCAAAAGCTTAACGGTGAACACAGCCCTGCGGCGCAATGCTGATGCTAGACATTTCTCTTGATGGCATAAGTGGACATGTAAATAAGTTAGGCTAATCACAGTGTGGAGATAGTTTGCTCAGTGCGTGCGTGTGCACAGATGTGCGCCCACCCGTGCAGGGGATGTTTACTGTGCGACAGCGTATCGATCACATTTCACCCTGCCTACTTGTTTGAGAGGCATCCTTGTCTTTTCACCTCCTCTCTTCATGCCCAGAGGACTGGTCATGTGACAGCTGCCCCAGTCGATATAGAAGATGCCGGAAGGAGACACCTGCTACTGTCTCCTGTTATCAAGCGTGATACAAGTGACCTGCACATAAAAACCCCACTGAAACCATGTTAACACACACACACACACACACACACACCTATTTACACACACCAGTACACCTTTGTCCAGGTGTTCATCTACACACACACACACGCACACACACACACACACGCACACACACACACATACACACACACACACACACACACATTCCACACACACCAGTACACATTTGTCCAGGTGTTCATCTACATACACACACACGCACGCATGCACGCACGCACACACACACACACACACACACACACACACACACACACACACACACACACATACATCCTGGACTTTCCTCCCCTGCCAGCCTAGAGGAGATCGGCAGCCCAGTATTGGTGGAGATGATTCCATCAGAAGCAAGTGGGGGAATAAGGAGGCCAAGAGGTAATCACTATTCAAACCACAAGGCTCTTTATTATGGGGACTGGCCGCGATGATGCAAGCCACTGTTGCGTGAAATTGAAGAGCTGACACACTATGTTTTCATCTCCCTTTTTATTTGTCAGCTTTTCACCGTTCAATAACAAGTTTGAGTCGCTCACTGAAGTGGAGTGATGCTGTCTGGTGCTGTTCCCACCCCCCCCACTTACATCCAAGGTTTTGCTCATTGTTCAACTGAAAAGGGGGTGGGTGTATTGTACTTTCAACACAAATAAAATCATGCGTCTCCTCTTTCTGGAAGGATGGCTTTCTGAGATGGAGGGAGAAAGACTTCCCTTTGACATGCTAGAAAAATCAGTGCAGGAGGTCGGGCAGTGAGGGGATTTTGGGAAGAGACTGTCAGCAAAAATGAATATCAGCACAATAAATTGCAACTCAGACAATGGTTCAGTGGTTCATCATGTCGGGCCAGTTACTTCTCAAACGCCAAACTGTAGCCTCTACATGCCTATCTTTTAAATAATGAAAGCATGTCAACATGCAGAATACATGGACAGTACTGTACATTTTCCAGACGTATATTTTAGAGAGAAAAAAACGTGTTTAGGCTGACATTGTTCACTTTTACCATGTATCATTTTCTAGGGACCCTAGAGCTTTCAGTTGCTGCAGTTGTCATTCATATCTGAAATATATTCAACTAGTCACCAATGTCAAGGACCCACTGTATTACTGTACTCAAGCTTGTCATCCTACTGTAAAATATACTACTTTCAAATGATTGGACTGGTATGATGTCATGAAGTCAGTGAATATGGCTGACATGCTGAGGTTGACAGAGGAATGAATGGCCCCTTTTAACAGAGGCGTCATAACAGGGAAAACAGGTGCAGCATAACATTACAGGTACATTAAATTAAATAAAAATAATAATATCAATAATACAAATATTATTATTAATAATAATAATAATAATAATAATAATAATACTTTACTAATTTGCCTTTTATGTATTGTATACCAGTGTTCCAGAAATGACATATTTGTTGCTGTCCTTTAATCCTAAAATACAGTGCTTTGGTAGAACAAAATTTATATACCCAGAATGAACATTATGAGCTACATGTCCGTGTTCACCTGACTCCTCTAGGATAAAGGTCCCTTGATGTGATACAGGCCAAAGTTAGTTTTAAAGTGTGTATCTTTCCTGAAGGCATGTTATCTCCTCTAAATGGTTGAATGAGTTATTAGTTACTGGATGTCTCATAACAGAATAACTGCTGGTGCTCAAGCCAGCTGCAAAGTGACAGCGAAGTTGCAGAGATAAGAAAAGCCCATTCAAAATCTCTTCTGCATGGTTTCTAATAATGCACATTTAAACGTACCGACTCAGCCACATTACCAACCAAACACCATTTGCCCAAGCCCAGAGCTGCCAAGAGTTGAACATCGCTAGCCTGACATGAACAGTTCATAAAATGTGCATAAACTGCCCAACCAAATTTTGTAACTCCTTTAAATCAGATTAAAGAAGTGAGCAAGCATAGATTAGATATATCTAGTCTGGTGATGTTCTGCGGACATGTTTGGCACATTCAAGTTCAACGTCGGATGTTTCTAAAATGTAAACGTGTTCAAATTTACAAATACAGTAGTGGTTACACATTTAGCAATGCCGCACTGGGCGGCTGCCTAATTTTGCCTAATGGACAGGCCGGCCCTGATCATATTTCCCCGTAGCCTAGCTACTCATTGACCCCATAACTGTAACTCATTAAGGTGACTGCAACATTCAACAAAAACTGAGGTCCTCAAGATAATTGTTCACTTTTTGTCAAATTCACCAAATATATCTTTGCATTACGTTACTGTTTTCTGTGCGTGCTGAAAAGAGAATCTGGTACTACACAGTCCTGATTCTGTAAAGAGGAACATAAACAATGATGGCAAACACCACTCACAACAACAAAGCCGTAGTACTACAGTATGCTTTGCTTCACAAATCATCTTAATGTGTGGGGCGGTGCTGTGGATTAATATTGTTTTGATATAAATTCTAAATTAGCAAGCGTTCTCGAAAATAACTAACCCTGCCTACACATTAGTTACAGTTAATACTGTAAAACAAATGCAGGTGTATGAATTTTTAAGTGTTGCAAATACAATCAACAATCTTCAGCAAGACTGTATGCTCTCCTTGGAACGCCACCAAGCAGGCTTACTCCTCTCACGCTATCTCCTTTCCCTTGTTCTAGCAAACTACTCCTCTCCCTGCTCCTCTTCCTCTCCCTGGCCCAACTATCCTCCCTTGTCCAGACACTATTATTTCTTTCACTTTAGAGAAAGTTGTTCTGTATCCACACACTTGTGTTTGTCTATATAATTGAAAGTATTACACCTTTCTTTCTTTCTTTCTTTCTTTCTTTCTTCAGTTTAAGTTAGCAGGACAGTACACATTAATTAATCATTTCTGTAAATGTGCAAGTTTAGCCATACAGGTTCATTTTCAACTGTAGTCCCTGGGCAGGTGTAAAGCCAAATACACAAAATACACATTAAAACGTGTAAAATCAAGCAAAATATCACTCACTAATACTAGAGATAGTATACATATGTAAAAACCTACACTCGACACAATCTATACTTGAATACACACACACATACATGTACTGTACACTATACACACTTACATTACATACTACTGATGGTACACTACTGTACATGTATCTAATTCATGTATACGATCATATAAAATGGTTACACACTTGATTGTCTGTTAGCCATGCTTTCAAATTAAGTTTAGAAGAACAGTATGTGTCACATTCTCTGATAACATTAGGTGAACTATTCCATGTGTGAGTTGCTCGCACTGAAAAAGCTGATTGACCAAAAGCAGACCTCCTCATATAATACGTACATTGCCCCCCTTGCCGCAGATCTAGTGTGTCTGTTATTTGATGAAGCAGGGCGTTTTTAAAAATGATTGTGTTGGAGCCTTCTCCACCAACATTGAGGGTGGGTGAGAAGGCAGCCAAAGGGCCACTGGTAAGTGTCTGTGGGTAACAATGTGTGTCGGTGCTTGCTGCAGACGAGTGAATGTAATATGAAAAGCTCTAACGCTGTTAACGTTGACTGTCTGTGCATGCCGGATGCAACGTGACAGCTGAGCAAAGCCATGAGGGCAGAGATGAATTCACAAATGGTGGCTCAAGGGACCTGCGTGGGGGAGGGGTGGTGGAAAAGTGGGGGGCTTGGGAGAGAGGCTAAACTGTCCACATCACAGGTTACCTCTCATTTTTAGTTAAGGCGTTTGTTTCATAGGTTTGGAAGGTTGTGCTTACATTTAATTATTCAGATTCAAACATACAATTAATTAAATAGAACTTCAGAAATATGTTTAGATGAGCCTCATTTTACCTTTCACAAAAATAATTTCTGATCCATAAACTGTCCTGACTGGTTTATTAACCACCGGCCTGCAGCCATCCACCCAACTAACGACTGATCACTCATGCACTGCACTTGAGGGTTAAATACTGTCTTTTGATTAAGGTTTATGGTTTCGTGTTGTTCCTCCGTAAGCTATGAGCTGTGCTTCCGCTGAGTTTTGTAATATACACATATCTTTGTGTATGTTTTGAACTATGAGCCTTTAACAATCTCTACCGCACACAAACGCAAAAACCAACCTGCGCTACTACCAAATTGCTTTCCAAATGTACCAGTGCATCGAAATGAAAAACATTCTGTAACAGGTGAAGCAAAGGGAGTGTGTGTCACGATGTTGGTGAATATCTGCAGATCTGTGGGCCAAAGAAAATAAATACAGTCCCCAAAAAAACATTTAGTAATTTCCAGTTTTAAATAGCTGCATCCATCTCAAGCTCAACCATTAATTACAGAAAATGGAAATGGGAAATGGACTGCATTTATATAGCGCTTTTACAACCTTCTGGCCACTCAAAGCTCTTTATAGTATAGCCTCACATTCACCCAGTCACATTCACTCAGTCACACGCACACATACACACACATTCATACACAGATGAAGGAAAAAAACTGTCAGTAAGACTGATTAACTTTGTCCTCTGTGTGACGGTGAAGC
This sequence comes from Amblyopsis hoosieri, assembly GCA_027564755.1. NCBI lineage: Eukaryota > Metazoa > Chordata > Actinopteri > Percopsiformes > Amblyopsidae > Amblyopsis > Amblyopsis hoosieri. The sequence goes on along the minus strand of JAODUE010010648.1, from coordinate 12,775 downwards.
TATGTAATAGAGCTTCAGACTTATCATAATTGTCTCTGTTGCATTTTTCTCAACAACATGGATTGTCACAAGCAGGTCTCACTCACACCCACAATCCCCTGCTGCTAACCATCACCACAATTACTGTAGTTTGAATGACAATTTCATCTCGCTAAGGGAAAGTGTTGCACTCTGTGTTTCCCTAAATTAAGGTTTGTTCATTTGCACTCGTGGAACAACGTGGAAATGCAATGATTGCTACTCACTGATAAAATGTACCATTGCTATCCATATGTAGGCTGTCAAGCTCTGTACTAGGTGGTAAAGCACTGTATGGTTTTGTGCGTGTGCGTATGTGTGTGTGTGTGTGTGTGCGTGCGCGTGTGTGTGTGTCACACGTCTTCATGGACATTACTGACCTTCTCATTACTGACCTCTCTACTGCCCCTGTGTTCTTGGTTTCTGGTGTATTCATCTCAGTTCTCAAATTGAATAAATGGCTAATGCTGGCACATGGGTGGAGAGCATCTTTAAAGAAAGCAGTCATACTGTATAGCTGCCATTAGCGTAACACTGTAGGAAAAACACGTCTTCAAACAGTGATGTAGCCATAATGTGGAAAATATAAGACATTCATAGCATTTCTTCAACCATAATATATAACATATTTGCTAAAGGAAAAAAAACGTATACTACCAAATTACGTATTTCTCAACAGATGTGATTCATGCATTCGACAAACTCTATTTTTCTAAGCCACTGGGCAGAAAATTCCCGTGTGTTACAATACCAGTTTCCACTCATTAACATTTTTATGTTTGGATTTGGGAGGGTGAGCTCAGTTCATAGAGTGATGATAACAGTGCTATAGTTTTAATGTTACTGTATTAATTGTTAGAAGAGGTATGAATAATGGAAAACAACTTTCTGTCTATCTTTGGGGGAGCATGCCAAGCAAATGAAATGGACAGGGGACATTCTGCCAATGTTCAACTGCTGCTGCACCCACTGACTGTGACTGTGCATAGCTCCAGACTTAACGTAGACAGAGCCCAGAGCAGAGCCACACTGCTATTCTCCATATAGGGCTACTGTATGTCAATCAAGTTTTCCGTTTTTGGATGCCATCATCATGGTGAGCAAAATAGACTGTTCAACCCTAGAATATTGAACTCTGTGCTAAACCCACTAATAATTAATTGTCAAATATACACTGTTATATTATTATATGCATTGGTTCTATATGCATACTACTATAAACATTATAATAACACACAACTATTTTCATTGTTAAGATATAGTGTAGTAATATTGAAATGCTTACTGTATATTGCACCCTCAGATTGTTTGTCCTTTTGTTTTCATAGCCGGTCCTACGTGTGCATGTGTGTGTGTGTGTGTGGGTGGGTGGGGGTTTGTGGCCCGCAACGTTTGGAATGAGATGCTGGTGCTTAGTGCAACATCTAGTGGCAGACAATATCATATACTGTATATACTTTAAAGTGACTTAAGAGGTAGTAATGGGTTTATAAGCTATTATCTTTAAATTAAGAATGTTTGTGAATACAACTATAGCTTGACATCCCTACTGACAAATAAATCATACATGTTACATTTCCAGAATAATATCCAGATGTCTGTTTGTATATTACGTCTGTTTTATAAATAAAGACACACATTAGCATCCTCCGGTTTATCCATTCCCCAATTTCTCAATCTGCCAACTATACATTGATGATTCTGGCTTAGAATGTTTACACTGAAAACTTGAAAAATAGTACTATCATACATTGACCTCATAAGTCAACAAAAATGTCCAGAAATTCCATTAGCGGATGAATAAAATATAGCTGATGCACATGTTTTCTTTACTTCGCTGCCTCTGTTCATGAGTCTTTTGGCTGATTTATTACTGCACCTGGAGCAGAGATTCTCACTACGCTGAACCATGCAGTCAAACTAGGCCTGCCGTTGTCATAAAAATGCCAAACATTCTAAACTGTATAGACTTGAGCAAATACAGTGCACGTTGTAATTCCGACCATCCATCTGGATCCATCAATTTAAACTACTATATATATATAAAACCAATTATAAAAAAGTGTGTATAAAACAAAGTATAAACCACTACCACCAAACCACCACTGTATATCAAAGGAAACTCTGTAGGTGCATGTTTATGCATTGTGAAATCTGTGGTTTAGCATGGAACAACTGTCTATGGTTGCCATCTCTTCTGTGAGTTGTACGGAACCCCCTGCCTCTCATAATTAACATATGCTAATAAAGCTGTAGGTAAACGTTTCAGAGTAATTAAAGTGTCGCACAGAAGGTGACTGGAATTGGTAAACAACAGGCTATTGATTATGCCAATAACTAATGACAGGAAATAAATGCACAAAAGCCACAAAATGAAGTCGCAAAACCACAGATGCGGTGTAAATACAATATTGAGAGGTGTCCATTTAGAATCAATAACGGTGAGTTATTTATAAATGTTAGGTGATTGGGTGAACTTAATTTACTGTTTCAAATTAAACAGACGGACAGTTGACAGTTGAGTATAGAGTACTGTACATAGTTTAGCAACAAACAGACCCTCACCATTGAGTGGAAATGTAACGCCTGCAGGTACCCTGAAAGCTAATTACAAAAATAAATCCTTAGGGTAAGACATTAACGCAGATGGTATGAAAAACGAAATTAACATTTAGCCAAGTGGTACCTTGGAACAATACAAACAAGCACACCTCTGGGCATATTGAAGATAAGCCCTCGTTAGACAGATCTGAAGGATTAAATTAATGTAACAAGAAAAACTCCCCCTGTACAAGGTTGTGTGGTAGGTACATTAAAGTCATTATGTTTACTCCTAGAGGAGAAACAATATCAATGACAATCACCTTCGGAAAGTTAAACTGCAAAATTTCCTTTTTATATATTTTTTAAAGGTGCTACGTGTAATATGTTTAGTTTAATATATTAAAAAAACAACTCAAATTATCAAGAGAGGTATAAGAAGTATCAATTTTGATGATATGTACTGTGTTGTAGAGATATTTTTTTAAATTAAAAGATAATTCTGGCCAGGACAGCTTCTAAACCTTGTACAGACAGCACTACCTTACAGAATCACTTCAAAGAAAAGTATTTGTAAATGAGTGCGGATTGCATAAGGAAGTGAAGTCCATCTAAGCCTATAGGAGTACTGTATGCTCAAGGCATGATAGGCTGTAAATAATTTTATTTTAAGTGAATCTGTTACAGTAATTACACCAACATTGTTCTAGTGAAATTGTATTAGTTTGTTCATACAAGACATAGTTACAGCCTGATCGATATGCCCCGGCATGCGCCACTGCACTGGAGGGTTGCTTTCCACCAGATGAATCAGAATGAGTACCGTAGCAAACGCAAATAGATTACGCCCAGGGGTGGATTTAGTGATTTGGGGGCCCCAGGCGAAGATTAGTATGAGGCCCTCTTCACTTGTCTCACCCAGCTGCATCTGTGCCGCATCTGTGTAAATATGATCGGGCATATCCGGCTATATTTAGATTGATTGGCTGATCGACAGTTAACGCCAATCAAGGTGCACACTGGAATTATAGCGTATGGCAGTTTGCGCTTTAGGATAATTCAAGGTGTCATTCATCGGCCCAACCCTACTGTATTAGCCTACCTATTTCAAAGTTGGTTATTGTTTACAGAAGTTCCTATTCGTTTGTTATTGTAATTGTTTTCTTTTTCATATAATTTATTTAAAGGTGTTGTAAGTAATTCTGGAGAAAGCTTGTTGACATTTGAATTCAATCAAAACAGAAACACCTATCCCTTCAATGCCATAGAAGGCTCCGCCCTACATATTAGAAACACACTGACTTGTTTTGTGGTGCAGTCTAAACCGGTCCTGAGTCCTAAGTGAACTGGTAGCCATCACTAGTGAGTAGTGCTCTGAAAAAACAACATCGCTATATCACCATCATGATCATCAGTGAAATGGGCCACGTCGAAGTTATAATCCACATCGCAATTCACTCTCCCTGAAATTACTGTACGGCAGTTGTGTCACACATAGGCTACAGTACAAACAGCACACTTGACTTGCCATATCATTAGATTCCTGCGGAGAGTTTCATTGTGCAAATCACTTTTTTATCTTTTTGCCCTGCTCTGTTAATTGCGTTTCTTTTTGCTAACTTTTTGCTAACTCACTGCGACTCTCTGAAACTGACATGACATGCATTGCTAGCTCGTAGCTGCGCACTGCGCAGTGGGCCGGTGCACTGGCAGTGGCAGCACTGCTGACATGGAATAGTCCACATTATTATGGAGTAGGGGAGGGCTGCATTGACAAAGACATAATAAACACCATGTTGTCATTTTTATTGATACTTTCAGGGGATTATGAATTACAATCGATTGTATTTTATTATTATGGTTATTTTTGATAATTTAATATTTTCTATAAGGTATTTCATGGGGCCCCTTGGCAGCTGGGGCCCACAGGCAACCACCTGGGGGCCTAATGGCAAAGTCTGCCTATGATTACGCCTGATGCTGACTACGGTTTCTAATGGACTGGTGAGTAAACCGCTATAAATGCAAAAGGGGCACAGATACCTTGTTGGACAATTCAAAGCGGTTCTTCTTGCCAGTGTATGATTATGTTTCTTGTCATCTGGCATATGGTCCTGCCTCCGACACATTACAGTTGCCTGCAAACCATAGCCTATACCATACCGTTCCATATGGCATTGATAATGTTTGGCCGACTGTGGCTCTCTTTTGATATGGCACGGGAATATTATAAAATAGTGTGTTCAATAGTGTTTCTCAGTGTTTTAGCAGTTTAGCTGAAATGTGCTATTCTTGCCTTGATGTTTTAAATAGGCTAAATCCCTTTTGTAGCCTATCGGCCTCTTTTTTTACAGTATGACTGTAATATTAGACTGTGTGTGAGCACATGTAAGCTGATTGACTGGAAAATTTGTGATAGGAGCAAACCTGACGGTGAACTAATGGCACCACAATATTCTGGTGAAATGCTGACCCCTAATGGTCTGTAGAATATGGTACTTTTAGACACAAAGCACCTTTAACTCAAACTGAAAACATTAGAAATATTAAATGCTCACTTAGAATAGTGCAGAACTAACAGTGCAGTAAAAAATCATTATGATCTGAGAAGGGCACAATTATAATGATGCTGCATTTTGATTGCTTTGATTTGATCACATTATTTTTTCCGCACTCATATACTATTACAGTACATGCATTTGGCATTAACGTCACTCAGCTTCTGTGTAATGAATAGCAATATTGATTTTACATCTAGTGGTTTTTGATGCATATCTTGCCCACATCATAATATAATATAATTAAAATTTGGAAACATTATAGCCTTTATTTGCAAAGGAAAAATGTGTGTGTAGTAGAAGATAGATCCCTTAATTAAAACAATTAAAACAATAGCAATATAAATTTAATAATATAATGCAAATACCCTATAGCTTGGCTGTAGTGTAGAGAGCAGCTGCTATTTTCCTGTCATGCCATTTGACACATGGCACGAGCCCACACAATTGACAAGCATGTGCATAACTCATTCTTTATGCTTTGATTTCATATACTCACATTATATTGTCATACCCCACACGTCAATTGTATGCTGTTTATAACATAAAGTATGCATGTAAACCATAAAACTGCTCACTTCCAGCACTATCATGGCATGCTTGCATAATCTCTTTTTTTACAAGTTGACAGCTTCGGGTGTAGTAAAGTTAAAATGGCGTGTGTGAGCCTTATGAAACCACATGCTACAGTATACTACACCATACACAATGTGATTTATGGAATGCCAACATCATACCAATTTCCATCCATATCCACTGCTATAATTACACTCTGCAGCATCAGATTGATGTGCATCATTTATTTACTTCCTGACTTCCCAATGTTAAATACAAATCATCATAGAGAAGCCTATAACCTTGGTGAAGCGTTCGGTCCAATGCTGTTATGCCTATATTCCATACTCAATATACTTTGAGTATGGAATATAGGCAAATGTGGTTGCTTTCTATAACTTCAGCATGGCCACAGTGTGACTTCCTTCTATGTGCATCCAACATTTGCAATACATACAGTATGTGAATTCTGTGCAAGGACACGAAAACGCTTGCTGTTATTGTGTTTTCAATATTAATTTGTATGTGCAGTGGATTGTATGAGTCAAGACTTTAAATACAATACTTTTCGTCCTATATATAGGCAGTCTACTGTAAAACTGAAAGTCCATAACGTGAAAAATAACCATATTGTATATTCAAAACTCATATACAATACAGTTACAAAGAATATGCATAGCATTCACATTTAAGGCATATATGTATGTGAAATGAATTAGGCAAATTATCAAAACTACTGTCCAGGAACAAACAAGCTAGATTCAGTCTCATGTAGGCTTTCCTGTCACACATATTATAATGTATTTTCCATAAAATGCTCCCCCAGTGTATTATGTGCAAGTATTGGATTTAGAGACATCAATACATGCGGTTCAGTGTTCCATCAGTATTGGTAATGAACCACTCTTTGTGTTGCTGGAGGGAGAAGTCTTGCCTCTCACATCAAGCAATACAAGCTATAGAATATAAAATTAATATTTCATAGTACTCCCACCGCTATCAGACTAGTTTATGTGGACATCCTTTCAATAAATGGTTGAAAGATTGATGGAATATGATGTGTGGATAGAACATGGACCATCTGGAATGGGTGTTGAAACAAGAATTATTTTTGGAGGATTCCTGCTTCTCTCCTTTGATCTGATAGGGCAGCCCATTATTGATACATGCATCACATTGGCCCTTCAAAATCAAAAGAGCACAAGACATAATATCAAAAGTATTCCTCCTACAATAAGTAGAAAATAAGTGAAACAGAATCTGAATGTAAGCAACACAGAAAAAAACATTATTTTTTACTTGAGGGAATTAGTTTAGCTTCCAGTAGTAATGGGTTTTCAGAGTATCACTGTCATTACTGTATCACTGTCATTACGGCAATTACCACTATTATAAATTCACATCTATTTGTTCCTTCAGAATGGTTCCATTACTGATTGGTGTGTATTCCAACATACATGTATATGAACAGGTTATATATTTACATGTGCCTCTGTGAAATTTGTGTTCACCTGGTTTTGTTGGCCACAGGTCATGGTGCTTGCTGACTTTTTAATAATAATAATAATAATAATAATAATAATAATAATCCTGATTTCTTGACGCTTCATTGTTTGTTTTATTTATTCAATCTGGAAAGAGTTACATTTTCTTAGATGTTTTCTGGCTAATCTCATACCCTACCATTGCCACAAAAACATTGTCTGTTTATTATAAAGTAGTTTTTTTATTCTCTGATTTCAAAAATCAATTTAGTGTTGCTAGATTAGATTACATTACATTTTCTAATAAATAAAAAACCTATATTGAGAAAAAAAAAACACTTTGACAATGACAGATTCAAACTTGAGAATTCAATAGCTTGACATGGTCCAATATTTCCGGATCTGGCCAACTGACTGTCCTTGAAATTTTCTATTTGCTATTTTGTGGTAGGAAACCACACAGCCTAAAGCAATTTCTGCATGTGGTGGAAGTAATGTGCTTTACCCTGACAGGGAAGATAAAGGCCTGTGGCTGAGGTTAAGAAAAATAAGAAATAAAACTTGAAAGTCTCCAGAGAGCTTACTGCATATTTGAAGGTTAGCTCTCAGGTTTAATGTCAATATAAATTCAGTAGTCGATTACATTATTCTGTAAACCTTCCTCCAGCAATTAATTTACGCACCAAGCATTACCAACAAGATTGAGGAAGTTTTGACCTTCTTCTGCACTCCATAAACACCCTGGCAATACAGATAGCTTCTCCGTGAAATGACATGGCTAAATGCAATTCTATTTCATTGCATCACTGACTTTTCAGAGGTGAGCAATTTGGGCCCATGGCTGGGGTAGTTTAACACCCTCTTAACAGTGTGCCTGCATTGCATGGTTCATATGACTGTCCTTTTTAGCTTTCTCAGTGTAAATATGCTAGTATGATGATACTGCTACTCCACAAACTAAAATCCATTATGACCTCTACTGGCATTACAGGATATGAGCTTGTTGACATTGATGGGAACTATTTCTTGGAATGGATGGAAACAATTAATAATACCAAATAAAAATAAAACACTTTTTGTTTGCTAATAAAATATTTTTTCACATGTTTATGGCTTTATAATTATTATTTTTTTAATATTTATTTGTTTGATATAGACCACAACAAAACATAAACTAATAACAAAATGTAAATTTACAGTACAAATCATACTTTTTTATTTATCTATTGGATTTTGGATTTTATTAATCTGGTTTGGGTGTGTTGATCACAGAAGCCCAGTGACTAGAGTCAGATGATCGTCAGCTGATGAGTTCCACCTGGGATACACCCATAGGTGCCTACTACAGATACTACTTTGGATGTTTTTCAGATCTAATTTAAAATGGCACTGCTATTGCGGTGTTTCTGGTTTTCACAAATGCATCTCACTACTCTCTTCAAACAACAAACAAACACTCGTATCATTGTGAATGTATTTACTAGCTAAATATGTTATACTTAACTGGGCCAGTACTAAAACATCCATCCATCCATCTTCATTCATTTATCCGGAGTCGGGTCGCGGGGCCAGCAGCTCCAGCAAGGAACCCCAAACTTCCCTTTCCCAAGCCAAATTAGCAAGCTCTGACTGGGGGTTCCAAGGCGTTCCAGTTCTATATTGCAGATATAATCTCTCCACCTACTCATGGGTCTTCGCTTACGCCTTCTCCCAGCTGGACGTGCCTGGAACACCTCCTAGGGGGCATCCTTACCAGATGCCCGTACCACCTCAACTGGATTATTTCGACGCAAAGGAGTAGCGGCTCTACTCCAAGTTCCTCACAGATAGCTGAGCTTCTCACCCTATCTCTAAGGGAGACGCCAGCCACCCACCTGAGAAAACCCATTTCAACCGCTTGTACCCGTGATCTAGTTCTTTTGGTCATGACCCACCCTTCATGACCATAGGTGAGGGTTTGACACTGGGCCAGGTCCAAACACTATTCTTGATAAACCTACATGTGTGGGCTTTCAAATGGAGTTGGCAACATAATTAATTCTTGTTCTTGCTCAGATTATTAGCAGAATATTCAAAGAGAGACTCCTCTGAATGAGGTTATGAGCTGGTTTATCAGGGCATGTTCTACTAAACTGCATACATGCGGGACACCATACTGTTGAACATTGTGTGCGTATTGTTGTGTGTGAGTGTAGAGGTGAGGTGGGATGTGTGGGGGATGGGGTCCATGTGGTAGAAGATAAATGAGAAGCATGCTCTTTTGACAGTACTCATTATCTTTCCTGAGGATGTTTCAGGCTTCAGAAAGCAACAGGACAGAGAGCAGAGGAGATGGGAGAGGAGTCTCCACAGCGGTTGGATATCCGTGTTGTGATGAGCTTTCTACTGCGGCTTTCCATCTCCTAATTATTCCTGCAAGGTGCTTGCTTCCCCCGACCATTCCCCGTCCATATGGCACCTTTTGGCAAAGGGCATCGTTCTGCGCCTCAACAGGAGGAGGTGGACTGGCCAGCCATTTGTATTGTGCTGACACTTCGCTTGAACATGGGCACGGAGGGTGGGGGGGGTGGATTCAAGACGTGGAATGGTGGATAGACTGTGGCAGATGCCCTGCTGTTGTGTCGCACTTACCTTAGTGTTATGGGGCTGATGCCAGACAATCTCTCTCTCTTTCTAACTTGTGTGTGTGTGTGTGTGCGTGTGCGCGCGTGTGTGTGCGTGAAAGAGTGTGAGAGACAACAATGGGGAGGGGCCAGCGGCACACACAAGCGTAAATGAAGTCAAGTCACAGTGTGTGAGCGGCAGCAGGCACGGCTGATGCATAACTAGCATGTTGCAATGTGAGAGAAACATAAGGCCCCCGGCCGTCCCTAACTTCACTCTCTAAACGTATGAATCAGTTGCTTCTTATGAAGGGTGCTGACATAGGGTCGCATCCCGTGCGTGTGCATCTAGAGTTTGTGTTTTTCCAAGTCCTTTGTTTCATATTTAAACAAAGCACAAGATGCAGATGACAGGTGTATTATAGGCTACTGATGTTTGTAAAGCAGCTCTTTTGCCTGGTCTACACTAACTGGCGACCCTACGGTATTAATATGCTTATCTTCCTTACATGAATCATGGCTAGGATTTCCCTCCTGAAAACCAGCACTGGTGAGTGAATGAGTGAATGTGTGAGTGAGTGAGTGAGTGAGTGAGTGAATGAGTGAATGAGTGAGTGAATGTGTGAGTGAGTGAGTGAGTGAATGAGTGAATGAGTGAGTGAGTGAGTGAGTGAGTGACTGCATTGGCAGAGCTAAGCCTATAAGCAGAGTGTGGATGTAAGGGAGCAAAGCCGGCAGCTATCTTGCAAGCAAGGAGCGGGCCATTAAACACGATGCTGGGTGTCTTCAGCATGAAGCTGCTCTGTGACATCATAGTAGATAGTTTAATTAAAGATAGTTTAATTAAAGTTTCATCAGGCAAATATTCATGTGCATTTAATGATCCCATATTATTTAATTCCATATGAAATATGAATATTGGTGAATATGAAGGGGAAGGTGTGTGCTTCAGCAGATTCACATGTAAGCACTAAACCTCTTCAAGGTGCTACCGGGACCAAACTAGAGCAATACGCCGTGGCTGGTAGTGGCCTATTTCTAGGATGCTGTCCGGTCGTATCCCTGTGAATGCTCACTGGTTACCATGTTGCCTTCGAGCATTGCTCCCCTTTTGTCATTATTTTCATTCCAACTAAAGCCACTTACATCCAACCATTTGTGCCTGAGTTCAAACAGACAAGGAAGTGCTTGTGTTAGGTAGATGCTCATTCATTTTCAAAGATAGGCTACGCAAAGGTTTCTCAATTGTTTTGTAATTAATGAGCCCATATGTGCAGATTACTAGCTGTGGATAAAAATATTTTAATGTTTGAAGTCCTGACATTTAAATCAGTTTAAATCAGTAATTCCCTTATGATTTATTATTAGCCCCGTATAAGGACCACATACAAATACATTGCTGCCCCCCTGCCGGTCATACAGTGGTATATTCATAACAACTAATAGCCACCTTGAGCACATTATTATGCATTAAGGCTATACCATTACATGGGTTTCTTGATCTACTTCAAGAGACCTTTGAATGTGTTGTGATTGTGTATTATTTTTGTGAAGCAAAACCTTATATGTCATAGAGGGCTAGGACAAATGACATGAACAAATCCACTGCTTATAACAATGCAAGCCTAAGTATTCTAAAGTATTCTATATCATGTGATTACAAGGAATCACATACTTATCATTAACCAAATATTGAAAGTATATGGCATTGGTAACTGACAAAACTACAAATGAGAATACATAGTCTACACTCCACACCGCTGTAATCAGCCAGTGACAGATAGGCCTACTGTACATGATTGCACTGCAAAAACTATACTAACAGTGTGATAATCTTGTTTTTAGATTTAAAATCTAGTTGGACATTTAATATAAATGGCTTATGTAGTGACTTCAAATTATGTGCACATTTGCTTAAAAAAAAATCTTAGTGAATTTCACTTACTGCACTGGCAGCCAAATTTGCTTGTTTTATGCATATTAAGCTCCTAACAAATATTTTTGCACATACAGTATAGCCTATGTGGGATAGGGATTTTTTGCAGTGTGGAACAATGCTGCCACCTACTGGTACATTTAAAGTAGTTAAAAATGTGATCAGTAGTTATAGTAGCATACACCATCCATCCATCCATCCATCCATCTTCATCCACTTATCTGTAGTCGGGTCGCGGGGGCAGCAGCTCCAGCGGGGGACCCCAAACTTCTCTTTCCAGAGTCACATTATCTGGGAACGCCAGACCAAGGCCAATGTGAATATATAATCTCACCACCTAGTCCTGGGTCTTCCCCGAGGCCTCCTCCCAGCTGGACGTGCATGGAACATCTCCCTAGGGAGGCGCCCAGGAGGCATCCTTACTAGATGCAAAAGAGGAGCTGCTCTACTCCGAGTTCCACACGGATAGCTGAGCTTCTCACCCTATCTCTAAGGAAGACGCCCAACACCCTCCTGAGAAAACCCATTTTGGCTGCATGTACCCGTGATCTGGTTCTTTCGGTCATGTACTGTAGTAGCATACTGTACATAAAAAAAAGATAATACGATTCTGATGATGAAACAAGATATTATAGATCAAATTAAGTCTTAACTGGATAGTATTCTCACATATTGTAGTCATAGGCCAATGTTATATTATTTTATTATTATTATTGCAGTTGCTATCTTATTGCTTTGAAAATAGGCAAATGTTTCTGAATTCCTGGATAAAGCTAATCTATAAACGTTATATAGCCTACCATAGAATCTATAAATTTACAATTGAAAAATGCCTGAAAATGTTTCAGCCTGTGTTTTTATAGGCTACACATTATAGTAACATAATATTTATAGGCTACATATTGTGTTCCTGTCATTGTGGGTTCATTCCTGTTATGCTGTAACATTTTGATATACACTCACCTAAAGGATTATTAGGAACACCATACTAATACTGTGTTTAACCCCCTTTCGCCTTCAGAACTGCCTTAATTCTACGTGGCATTGATTCAACAAGGTGCTGAAAGCATTCTTTAGAAA
>JAODUE010010637.1:0-27659 GCA_027564755.1 Amblyopsis hoosieri | reverse complement strand
CCCCCCCCCCCCCCCCCCCCCCCCCCCCCCCCCCCCCCCCCCCCCCCCCCCCCCCCCCCCCCCCCCCCCCCGGAGAGGCAGGATGGCTAAGTAGATCAGCATGGATGTTTTGTTGTTCTTCTGCAGACAGCCTGGGAACATATAAGGCCCTGCCTGGTCGGAGGTGTCCCTCTGGATGTTTGGGCCGCTACAGAAAGCCTCTGCCTGCTCCACAGGTTGGTTGCCATAGCAGCGCATACAGTACTACTGTAGCGCAAAGTAAGAAACTGAATTGACTACACTTTTCAGTATTAGATCACACATGTACAAGCATTCAATTAAACCTCCCTTAAGACTGTACTTGAAAACACTGCCAGTACTAATGTTTATATTTTCCCTTAGAAGAATCATGATTACAGGGAAATCTCAAGGTGTTAACATTAATCACAATACAGTCTCAAAAGGCTGCACAGGCCCACAACTGAATGCAATTACTGTAGGTTCCACTAAAAGCATTGATTCACATATAAACCTGACTGTTTTATTTTGTTTATATTGTATACATTTCTCAGATAAAAATGGTATTACTATAGTATGTATATTTCAGCCAACTGTTTTATATCTATGTATTTGCAATGTAAGACGCCCTTGAGTATTTAGAAAGGTGTCTTAAATAACATTTATTATTAGTATTATTATTATTTTATACAAACTACAATTAGTATATCAATTATCAAATAGTCTGAAAGGCAGGAAGAAGAAAATAAAGGGACTGTAATCTATACTATATCGTTGGAGAATTTATCTGTAACATTACATGATTGAATGGAGTTGGGATGTGGATCAATTGGATGGGGAAGTTTTGATTCCCTATATACACTTTATTGTTCCAAGTGTTACAGCCACAGTACATTCTCAGAAGAGAATATATCTTCCAGCATTCCAGCCTGTGAGTGATTGACACAATAATCAGCACTGTTACACTGAACACTGAACAATGGTTTAATCAAGTGCATGATGCATCTGGTCACTGTAAACATGGACACATTTTTCCCCCCAGTATCTGTCTATCTAAAAAATAAAAGACCTTGTAATAATGCAATTAAATGTAGATGTATTGGTCTCCTGTATGTACTGCGTATGACAACTGCAGATGTACTGCACGTTTTGCGTTTGCCACAGTTCATCTAACTGACAACTAGAGTTGTGGCATCGAAGCAAACACATGAGACCCCCAACCCAAATAAAGGCTAAAATATTGCACCACGATACAGACACATCTAAGTGCATCTTGGCACGTGCGGATGAGAGTCCACGAGACCACAGATAGCAGCTAACACCTGGTGAGTTATGGGGCAGCGGATTTCCCAGGCCGGGCCGTCAGTCACAGCCGCGGTGGAACACCTTGGGGGACAATTTCGAATGTCAACACAATGTAATGTATCTACTGCCACTAAGCAGTGACTGGAGGCTTCTCTTCTGACACAGTGCAGTGAGAGATACCCAAGGCGCATGCTCACGCACTCATTCCATCATTTGGCTGCAGCTGTGCGATCACTACCCTGACACAGTCTGTCTCCCAGGAAAAGCAAGGTGGGTAATCCCCGCTGAATAGCGTGGATTTGATGGACGTTTCAATCAGAATACTGCTGGTGTCTCAGCCGTAAGAGTGCATTTGGCATTTCACTTGCAGCATGACTATTGTCCTTATCAAAAAACGGTGTCAATTTTATACAATAGCAGCAGGAACTGAGGAAAAGAATAAGCGTGAAAGCGGCCAAAAACGGAGTGAAATTGTGGCCGGACTGACTACTACTGTCTTCCTTGTTACATAATAGTATATAGGCTATATATACTTTCAGGTTCATAGGTGGTAATGGTTAATTGAAAACACTGGTGACATGAAAAAGGCATCATCCTCCTGACTCTGGAGCAAAGTAATAGATATGTTTCACTGCAAAGACCCTGCTAAGTTATTCCAAGGTAGAAACCTTGAGTGATTAAGTTGATGTAACATTTATTGCATACTCTACTTACCGTAGACTGTACTGTACTGTATACAACTTACAGAGTACACATGTATCACCCCACTGTAGCTTAGCTGATAAGGCAATAACTTAATACAGTAGTAATGCTATTTTTGTTTTACTGTTTGTGACTTCGACTATGAAGTAAAAATTCTTAAATGAAGGCCCTAAATGAAAGCTTTCTCCCTTTGTAGAAATGTAACACTATTACTGGACATGTATAATTTAATAAATTCAATCAAATCTGGAAGAATCAGTGGGGGGTTGACAATTGATGCTTTAAAAAAAATGTATGCGAACAAATGACTTCCAAACAAAAATCCTAATAACTGTAGCACGATAAATGTTCTGGATTCATTTTGATTTAATTGGTGGTTGTCAAAAGCACTATTCAACCACTAACAGCACAACAACAACAACAACAATTAAACGGCTAACCTCGAACATCAAGAATTCATGTATTATGCAAGAACATAGCACTTTTTGTGCCATTTCTGTCAGTTTGACCTCCTCTGATTACCCACAGAGAACTTCACTTTTCACTTACAAACTTTAAAGAATAATCTTTTGATTGCACTATGCAATGAACTAGAACTATCATTACATTTTGCTAAAAAAGGAAAGAAACGACACACTTAAAACGTACCTACTGTGCAAAACCATTTTGCAATTTTATATTATTTAGTCTATAGAAACAGTCAAGATTGTAAAATGTTTTCCAAGTGCGGTGTATTTCATGAACTAACAGTCAGAGACCATGATATTAGTTACATGACTTAAAACTAGAAACAAACAAATAATGTACATTAATTCACAATAAAGCACAAGTTAAAGAACATTAGTTTAAATGCTGCAGAAATATGCTGCAGTAGTGTGCAAGTATGCTGTGGAGAAAGAGGCAATTTCATTCTATAAACTAATATTTACAGTATAGTCCTATCACCTGGGAATATTGCACTTTTACTGAAATTAACCTATGTACTGCCCAACAAAATAGACTTCTCTGCTCCATCTTAGTTACAATTATTACATAAAATTAATTAAATAAATACATTTGAAATGCTAGAGCTTCTCTATATCTGGGAATACTTCATGTCATCTACAGATATTTGTCAATTATCTTGTTGGCACAGCTAAACATGAAGTCATTAACCAACTGTTTAGGTTTGGCACAATCTCAGTCTTGAGGAAGGTAAAGGCTAGTGTGGTATTCCATGCAAATTAGGAGTTTGTTTTCCATCTGGCCAATTACTCCTCTGGGGACATTTTATGAGTCATGACACCAAAATGCTTCTGTATACTGTGTGTGTGTGTGCGTGCGTGCGTGCGTGCGTGCGTGCGTGCGTGCGTGTGTGTGCGCGCGTATGTATGTATGTATATCTGTATTTACAAAGTACATAACACCATCGGTCATAAGAGTCACTATTCCCAGCAAACAATGAAAGAGATAATGCAATATGGTATATTACCAAGTTTCTGAGCAGGCCTAATTCAAGAAAAACCTTTTTAGCAATAAGAGATCTACCTCATTAGGTGTCTCATTTGATCAAGCATTTGACGGGTAATAAATATTCAATTGGGACCATGTCCAGGATTGACACTTGGCAGAAAGATTGGTCTCAAGACACCAATATGTCTTAGGCTCTCAGGTGAGAGCTAGTGCTGTCACAATTAAGACCATCATTATTGATGCCAAACAATGTGTAGAGAGATTTGACCACATCTGCATGCACTCACATATGCCGCTATTATCGCAAAATATCTTAAAAACCTTGCAATGTTGTCATTCTGAGTTAGGAATATTGTGATATTCAAAATAACAGAATAAAAGCGCGTGTAAAGGTAGTGAATGAAAAATATTTGCTTATTATTGTACTGAAATACTGGAACGAATACAGCAGTTTTATGTCTGTATATTCAAATTACCAATCATAACTTCACTACGAATAATTCAATGTAACTGCCATTTTCTGGTGTTAGCTGTTAGTTTTCATGAACTGTGGTTAATGACTATTGTCTAGTAACCTCTAACCAGGTCGCTCTTCTATCAGGTCCCATGAGCCCTGTT
Organism: Amblyopsis hoosieri; assembly: GCA_027564755.1. Taxonomy (NCBI): domain Eukaryota; kingdom Metazoa; phylum Chordata; class Actinopteri; order Percopsiformes; family Amblyopsidae; genus Amblyopsis; species Amblyopsis hoosieri. The sequence continues at coordinate 23,585 of JAODUE010010637.1, read as the reverse complement.
CTGCCTACCTCATTAAGGGGAAAGTGGAACAGCTCCTGACTCCTGGCTGGTGTAAAGTTGTTGGCAAAAGCAATAACCTCAAATCTCTGATTTGGTTTAGATGGTCATTCAGCTGGCTCTGGTTTAGTTTTACAGATATATTTTCCCTTTAATAAAGGTGTGATTTTAAAAGACATTTTAAGTGATAAGTACAGTATGTGGTATGCAAGTATGTCAAATGGGGCAAGCGGATTGTGTTTTAATGCTGGTATATGGTATCAGTCAACAAAAAACACCTGCTGTTCAAGATAATATAAGAGTCCTTAAACTTAAGAGTATGAGTCAGTAACAATGATCAAGCCCATTGACACACCTCCACACAATTGTTTCATGGGAACTTTCTTCCAGAAAGTTAATATTGAGCGATTGATCTAAACAAAAGCTCCATGTGATAGATCACAGACACATTACAGTATAAGGACAGAAATACATCAGATTGTGAGATTCAATGTGCATGTTACCTTAAATATACTATTAATGCTACAGTCACATAACAACTGTTAAAAATAACAGATACACAGTTCAATGTGTGACCCTGCCTAGACTGTTGAAGGCTTTAAATATGTAAATCTATGACAAAAAAGCACTACCTCAATTGTGTCATGAGATCAAAACATAGACAGACATGTTTACGTTGTCCTGAGAGGCTAGAGAAGTGAGTGCACTCAATGCTGTCTTCGGGCACATAACTACCCACTGATAGTTATCTGTCTGAATGCTGTAGACAGGGATCTGCAGTCTGATTTAATGCTTGCTGCATTTGGCTGACATATTTGGTGGGTGAGGGAACTATCAACAGACCCTTTTCTCAGTGACCCGGAAGGGTTATCAATGGGGTACACTTTCTTCCTTTCTAAAGGTGTTTTTCCACAGCACAAACTCAAAAGATGATTTTCACTGCAGGAAATTACCCCGTAGGCCCCATTTTCAGGGGTAAAAGAAGTGCCTTATCCAGAGTACGTACTTCTGAGCAACCCTTAAATACTGATGAGCGGCCCTGCCCCTGACCGATTGATTTGTTGACGTAGATTGGTTAAACTCAAGTAGGCGGGAGAAGTATAGTCTACATAAAACAGAAAAGAAATGGCGGCTCGTACTTCCAAAGGGTTTTGTCATTATTAGCACAGCAAAGCACATGAATCGAGGTCTGCTCCATCTTTAATGTAATGTCTATTGGCACATGCACAGTACCACCAGAAGAGTATGTCTAAATGCTGAGATCAAGCCGCATGCGTGCACCGTGGAATAGCATCAAATACAATCAGATTGTGTTTTCGGTGAGGACTAGAGTTTTATAATTATGTAATTGTATTGTAGGTATGTAATATTTAGCATTAACATTGTCGTGTATTTTGTGTTCTCTCCGGCCCCAGCTGTTGCTCGCGCACGAGTGTTGCAGCAGCATGCACGAGCACAGGACTGATAGTTGTAATGACAATAATCATCCAAATTGTCTACATTGCCATCGTTAGAAAGGATCAATGTACATACAGTAAGCACCCAGGAAATATTATGAGGCAGCATGTGAGCCAAGTGTGGCACCTGAAAATAGTTTTGCATCGAAGTAAAATAACATTACACAGTTTTGAATAGAGTGTGTGTGTATGGGGTGCCTCTTCTGGGTGCAGAATCAGCAGTCACCACAAAATATGGCTACTTCAAAGACATGGACCATGATCCCCATAATAATATAACATAATAACCAGCGCCTTTTTATTTAAATGCTCTGAATTTACGTCACGAAGCTTTCACATAATTATCACGAGGCTGATGATTCTTACACCGCAATGGAAACAAAGGCTGAAAGGGCCGATTTAAGGGCATTCCTGTAAACATATGTGCCACCTGGAAAGCACACAAAATTCCTGCAGTCGAAAAATGCCTAAAATAATCGCCAGCAGGAAGGATGTTTATGTTTTTATTCTTCTTATATTTTGTTAATTTGATTCCTTTAACATTTTAAATTCCTTATGTTGTTTTTCTGTATTTTCTTAAAGGAAGCACAATGGTACACGCTTTCCCTCTCTGTAAAGCACTTTGAGCTGCAAAGTGAGCTGTATTATTATTATTATTATTATTAATAATAATAATCCCTGTCCCTATTAATAAGTCCCTGTCCATGCAATGTGGCTGACTGAGACTTGTGCACAGCTTGTTGTTATTGTGCACGTTTTGCATAATAAACAGATTTGGAGGTTGTGTTGTGTGAATTAATATGTTCTCTGTTTACATAGGCTAGGAATGATCTACCCATCAGTAGCATACCCAGGTCACTGTGAAAAAGGCCCATCGACATGTCGGAATGCCACAGCCACAACAACAGTGGTATCGCTCTCATGCATCAATTATTTAATATGTGATTGCAATAAATGCCAGCTAGAATACTTTAATTAATTAATTTCCTGATCTACATACTCTGTTGCTAACTGCACTGCAGCATGCCACACAAAATAAATAGTGATTCTGCTCCACCGCGTGACTAAACTAGCTGACTGATGTTTATGTCTACAAGTAGCTCACCCTGATAATTGTTCCTGTGAGGTGGCACATTTGAATGAGAGGGGTGGGAGCTGCATAAAGGCATTATGTCTTGGGGCTTTATTATACATATTGAAATGTAATTAGTGTTGGGAATAATGTAAAGGCTACAAAGTACAATTTCCTTGAAGAAAAACTTGCAAATAACATTTAGTCAAACTGTAATATTGGGATCAAGCCATTAGATGTTCTAGCTCTCTAAGATGGATTTGTGGTGAATAATAATAATAATGCAGAGAAGTGAGTCACAATGTGTGTGCAAAGATAAAATGGCCAGGCCCATGCAAAGTTCTTCCTGTAATGTATGTAGCCAACACATATTTTCCCATTCCTCTCCAAGGAAGCCCTCCACAGCAAACCTATACATTCCATTTATTCTATTAATCTTTTTAATAACATTTTAAAATGTATACATTTTACAATTAAATTATAGTCCTCAAATCAAATGAGATCAATATACTGTATCTACAGTATACAATTGTAATTAAAAGGTACAGTATGGTCAGTCATTTTTGCAAACTTCGAGCTCAAATCAAAAAAGTATCGCTCTAATTTTTTCAACACGCACAGAAAATGGTAAGATAGCGAAATGTGAGAAGATATTTGTTGAATTTAAGTGTATTAGCTTATATTTAGCTTGCAATAGCTGACTTTACCTTCAAGTGAAGACTGGCTGCCAAATTCAAAAACACCCATAGCTCATTAAGATGGACTTAGCAAAGCTCCAAAATGGTGCCAAACGTCCAGCTAACAAATTAACAACGATACTGTATAGCATAGCGAGAGCATTTGATTATCAAATTCTCCAAACTATCCAAAGCGATAAAGCTTGCTATATTTATATTCTTGGGCATTATTTTGTTGTGATGCTCAGGAAGGAAATAGCAATAATGTTCTGTGAACTAATCTATAACACTGTGCTTACGGTATATAGAAGCAATGCAGTATTAAGTCAATGCTGACTTAATATTGCCAACTTCATTACTGTATAGCATACAGTATGAGTTTAACAATTACTCTGGCGGTTCTAAGGTAGTAAAGGAATGACTTTTACTTTTAATTTTGTGTTCTCCTACACAGTTGTGAAAATTAGTGCAAGGGGGTTCTCTGTAAGAGCACCTACCCCCTATTATTCAGGTGATTTTCTTGTAAGCAGAGCTTTAATAACTCGGAGGGCAGAAACAGCACAATTTTGACAAGAAAGTTTAAGTCAGTAAGTGAAAGTAGTCCAGTTAAAGCCTACAGCACATTTTACTTACAGTACTATATAGCAAAATTGCTATATAAAAATCTATCATGCTTATCACTTGAATTTTGCATTATTTACTTATTTAATCATCAAGCTAATTAGCTTCTGCTAACCATGTGATAACATCCTGCACTCGCAAACTTCAGTTTGACTTTGCCGCAACATCAGCTTGAAATCGCTCCCTGAAATCTTCAATCAGAAGGATTCCATTCGAAAGACAATGTGTCCATGAAAACCCTTGTAGCTACTGACTGGCGGAGAGTAAGAGATTCACCACTGCTTAAAGTCGCTGTGCTGCGTCTGTCCTGCACCATAAAACAAACTAAAAATACATTCACATATTCGGTTCTCCTTGCTACCGAGAAGGGGAGGGCAAAATACTTACTTTATTTTATAGTTTCAGGCTATTCAGGAAAACCTATGGGACTCCAAAGGCGCAACTTTGTTTGATAGCAAATTAGTTAATGTCTGCTGCCAAACATTCAGTAAGTAATACAATAAAGACCTATAATGCAAATAATGAGCAAATAATTCCTCAGATTTGTTTTCACCCAAAAGGGGGGTGGTAACCATTCCGTGGCATTCAAGTTCCCTGATGTTTGCTCTGCTCCATGTACTGTAGCTGCTAGAATGCTGTTGTACTGTACCTTGCTCTGAAAAATGAGGCAGCTCAACAACTGGGTTTACACCAAGCAGTGAACAACCACAGAACAAATATTGTGTGTGCATTGTCAGAATGTTGCTTACACTGGATGTATTATGGGCTTTGATCCAAAAGGTCCACACCCCCTCCCCCATTTCTGTGGAAGCCACACATGCAGAGGAAATAGCTCTGACACCAAAACTAGACATTTCTCAGTGTGTAAGCATGCCTGCGTGTGGGAGGGTGCTGTTGTGCCAACATGGATACCAAATGGAAGCGGGCTGCTTACGTTCCGCTGCCATTTGACAGTTGGCTTGAAGCAAGCTTAACTTGATTATCTGTTTAATTTATATAATGTACTGTGAAATATCAGTTTGACTTTGATTTATACATTTGTTAAACCGTGGAAAAAAAAAATGTTTCCTACTGTGTAAATTGTCACTGTTTCTTCTTAACATATACCCATGGTCCCCAAATAGAAGTGATTCATCGCAAGCATACTGTATGTGTGCATGAGGGGGTGGGAATAATTTCCTTTCTGCTGCGTAAACGTAGCCAGATGCACAAACACTGGCTCCTGACCACATGCTGAGATCTATATAAGGTCTACATGAGGTTATATGCGAAGCACACGCTTCATCGTGACATTTTGCTAGAACTTGCAAAATTGTGCACAAAAGTGCAACTAAAAGAGAACAGCTAGTGTCTAACATGATGCAGTTATACACATCTTAAAAAGCCAGCTAAAGCCCAAATGAAAATGCTGCGTTCTTGCTAGCTTGTGGAGGTGTGTTTGCTCACCAGCTGGGCATCTGCAGGCGGCTGCTCCATCTGAGCGTGTCAGGCAGGTGGAGTTGTGCAGGCAGGGATTGTGGAGCGGGTCGCAGGGGTCATAAGCCTGGCTGCACACTGGCCCGGTGAAGAGGGGGGGGCAGGTGCAGGAGAACTCTCCAGGTGCTTCTGACTCTTGACATTGGGCTCCATTTAGACAAGGCCCAGATTCACATGGATTCACGTCGTCCTCACAGCCGACGCCAAGCCAGCCCGAGGAGCAGAAACACCTTGGGCAGGATACATGAGGACGTAGGGGTTATCTGGGCATAATCAATCTATTAGCTTAATCTATCAGATACATGCTAAGGCTGAGCCCAATGCTTTCAAAGCAAAGTCATTGTAATCAAAGGTCACCACCGGCAAGCAAAGATTTGTTGTTTGTTTTGAATATTTATCATTATGTCCCGCCCGCTAATCCTTTCAAAAATTTTTATTTAATGTTATTGACATATTTTTTCCCCCAACTGGATACATATATATTTTGTGTGCAGTCTCTCTCTCTCTCTTCCTATACGTTTGTGGCTACGTTAGATTGTTTAGCTAATGTAGTAATGGATGAGATCAACTACAGTAGCATGTAGCCATTATTGCTGCCATTGTCATTTGGGTAAAGGTAGCTGTGTCCTGTTTTAGTACACGACCGGAATTGCTACTCACCGCCAGTAAGACAAATGCCTGGTTTATTATACTGCCCGCCTTGCCTCTCTAATAAATTCCAATCAAATATCCTTTGAAACCCAGAAAATGGCATTTACGAACAGCCCTACTGAATTGAGTTTACTGAGGGAAGCATGATACTCAGTGACGATATGATATTTAGATTCCAATCAAGCCACAGACTTTGAATTAGTACAATATAGTATAATGCAACGGTGCCATTAGTATGCAGCTATATGCCACGCATATTTACTAGTGCTCATGGTGCCAGTGTGCAACACTGGTGTGTGCGGGGTATGTGTGCGACAGAAACATACGAGAGGTTTCACGGGTTAACTGTGCCACTGGACAGAGCAGCACATTCAAGTCAGGACAGCTGAATGTAGGACACAGAGGTTCAGAGCACCGAGCATGGGATTACATGGGAACGTATGCATGTTGGAGACAGTGAGAGAGAGAGGAGGAGTGCATCTGGCCTATCTGCTCCTGACAAAGCTTGATCTTCCACTTGGTGGCAGTGAGTGCCCAGGTACTGCCAACACACTTGTGCTTTTCCTTCCGTTCCATCCCCCCAGCTCGCTCACCTGAAGCCGCTCTGTGTGTCCCCGGTGACTAGGGGGGTGGCGGGGATGGGGGACTATATAGCTGAAGCGGATACACCGGCTCTATTCCCTCCAATGAGTCGCAGATCCCCTGAAACCTTTTCATGCTGGGAGCCATTGATTGACTCATTTGTTTTACCTGCCATCTACAATGTATTATCTCTGCCACCTCTGGAAGGACATATTGCCATCTGAAAATGCTTGCTTTCTTTTTTTCTTTTTTTGTTGTTGCATTTCTTAAATGAGTGATGCACCGTGTGAGGGGCAGCACCCTAAAGCTAGCTTGTGGACCTACTTGTAGCCGTTGAGAAGGTCTGCGCAAGTGGCATTGTTTTTGCAGGGCAGTGATAAACATTCATCAATTTCTCGTTGGCAGAATTCCCCCTCCCATCCGGCGTGACACACACATTCATAACTCTGCAATACAAAGGTTGGAAGTGAGAAAAAACACTCAGGAAAAGATGGCATTGTTTAAAATTGCAATTTGCTACAACAATCATACAGTTTGGATTATGTGTTTCATTATGACTATGCAGATGTATTCCTCCTGCCGCCTACTCTCTGCGTAACATGCAAGCTTGTTTTTCTTCCCCCTATGGGTCTTTGTTGCGATACGATTTTGTAAGTCTATGAACATTACAATATTGTACTACATTCAGTGTGTGGGAATTATGACATTTTCATTATCTATCTGTAGAAACATATTTTAACTTTTGTTTTGACTGATCACTGTCAGGATATAGACCAGCCAAAACATCACACTTTATAAGCATTGTGAAATATGTGATACGTTCCATTGCCCGAGTTTTGTCTTTTCCCCTCTACTATTTAGTATGTGGACAAGTTGACCTCTAGTTCATCATTAAAATCTGCATTATGATAATTAATCATGGCGTAGGAGATGAATGGTTTGTTGTCTATTACTTTTAGAGCAACAAGATTAATTTTAATTCCTGTTTGCATGCGAAATGAGGCGGAGTCATATGGTCAAGGGGCACTCCAGACTCCACACTACTAAAATGATGTTCAAAAGGTCCTGAGCACTGATGGTTGGATACATGCTAATCATAATTTCTTACACTGGAAGGAAGCTGTTAAGCTTTGCCTGATATCATTTGTACACTGCTGGACCAATGGTGGTAGGGGGGAAATGCCGTCATCTCATGATAAATTAGATACCTCGAGGAGACTCCAATTCCTTACCCCTGGCAATAGAACATATCATTTTTGCTGCTAAATCACCTTCAGGGACTGCAAATCTCCAAAATAAACTAAAGCTCCGTGGGACACAATGTTCAGAGAGAGGAATAACTGCACTGTAAACAAGACTGTGCAAAGGGGGTTCCAAAATCTGTCTCTATTTGAATAACGACTTGAGGAAAAAAAATTCCCTAAAAGCTAAACAGGGAACAGTGCGACTCGAAAAATATTGGCTGAAATATCACCATATGCCTAACAGCTCAACCCCCTCCCATAACCTCTTTGATTTGGGGCTTTTTACATTTTAGACCATGACCTGACACATGTTGTACCGTACCATATTGTGTATTTCAAGTGCTCTGGTCACAGTGGCAAAATAAACACCTACAGTATGTTAAAATGCTTTTTTAAATTCATGAGCCACAGGAGGTAACATTAAGATCAAGCATTCAAGAATTCCCACCACCTCTACTGGAAATAGTAGGGCTGATATAAAAATAAAATAACCTATGTTAATAATTATTTTCTTCTAAATTAAATGGGAACATTTTAATCTTGATACATTTTTACTTTGCAGTTTGCAGGCTATTTGCAAATTCAGTAAGGAGCACAATAGACAGATATTACAATTTCTACATTTGACATATTTCAGTAATGCATGGATTAGAATAATCCAACACAACACTAAAATATGTAACAATTATAATTACTGTACTGTAGCTATGGTATACAATATTGTCTAAAATACTGTCTTGTCATATTAGCATTAAATGCTCTTCTTTAAAACCCTTTGTGACCGTCAATACGCCTACATAAAAACATTTGCGAGATCTGAGCAGAACGCAATGCTGGTAATCACACATCATTATTTAAGGTGTTTTGAGGGGTTTTGAAATTCAATTTTGTGCCGTCACATGCCCTGAGACCATATTAGCGATGTTGATGTCCTGGTAACTAATAATTGCCATTTCGATGCTGTTGACAAAATTGAAGTGTTTGGATTTTAACGGTATGATTGTAAATGATGCAATAAAAAAATGAAGTATGAACTTTTACAAGCTTGTCCCTTGAGGCCATTAAATGCTTTTTCTATGTTTTGGTCCTGTTCACAGAACCAACTATAAAATTGCCGTCTCTCCCCTATTGTGCACCAATCAACCCGGCCTCTGTGAGCTCCAATCAAATCAAGGAGAGAGAAATTGGAGAAAGCCTGGAGAGTTCTCTACACAGCAAACAAAGGGCTTTTTTTGGTCCACCTTGACACGCTGAGTGGATAAAACAAAATGCAAAATACCAACTTCTGTACGTTTTTATTTTAGTTGGCAAGAAGGGTCCAAATTAGCAATTGGAAAGAACGCAGAAAGGGGGTGGCTGAGAAGAAAAAAATACTTTAAAAGGAAAAGTATTTTAAAAACAAAAATGACAATAATTGTTGTGGTTTAATCAAATATTTGTGCTGTGACAAATTATGTGGGTCACACGCAGGCACACACATAAACAAACTTTCAATTGCAAAATAAAAGTATCACCTATACTTACCAAATGGTGGTCCTTGCATACAGAGTTGCTACTGCATGAATTGCCCACACAGTCATCAATGTCTTGCTCACATCTCAGGCCAGCATAGCCCGGGTAACAGAGGCAGTGAAACCCGCTGACGACTGCAACGACAACACTATAGCTAGTGCTTTCTCGTAATGTACGACATCCCGGACATGAAAACTGTGTGCTGGGGGGCGGGAGAGGGAAGGGATGGAGGAAGGGAGGGGGGGGGTTATACAAGCAAGACGGTTCGATGTGACTCGATTGTCGTTCTTTTATGGGCGCGATCATATAATGCTTTGCGCATTGTGTCAACTGCTTATCTGTTTGATAGGTCACCCTCGCTACATCACTCTGAGGGAATTTAAGACACAGGCCTCGTTTTAAAGCTGTCAGCTTGGAAATCACCGTCCCTTTTTACCCCAGCGCCGCACTTATTTGCCTATTTCTTCCACCATGAAAGGCTGAAAGTGCTGCCATTTGTTTCCACTCTCTTAGCGGTGCACGGTGAATGAATGGGTGGGGAGAGAGCCAATAGCGGGGCTATTTTTTATTCAAATGTTACACGTGTGCCAGTTCTTTCACTCAGAATGTAGGATTCTCTGTGTCTAATAAGCCATTCCTATACCCCCTTTACATCATTAATGCTGTTAAAGAGGGATGCATCGCCCTCGTTCTCCAACAACAGCGGCGTACAGGCAGCCTGTGACAGAGGTAATTGCACTTCTTACAGGGGGAGAATTTATTACATCCTCCCAGTCAGTCCCAGGATTCTTCATTATCCCAAAGATTTACCACGTAATCTATGCTGTCACTCTGTCTTGGTGCGTGTAGCTGCTATTACTCTCATTAAATGCTTTAGGTCCTGGGTGGCAGCAGCATTACTCATCCCAGCTGTGGCTGTGCTCTCCCTGGTGGCTGGCTGCTCTTGAGCGGTGGCCAACCGCTCCTAAAGGCCTGCTTTGGTAACCCGATGTGGGCCGCCCGCACCCCGGAATTATTCAAGACACCTGGACGAGGTCTCTGTAATCGCGCCTGGAAGGTAACCTTGGACAGCTTGTACTTTGAAACAACACCCACCCTGGAAATATAGTTTCAAACTGACAAATGCAGTGTATACAGTGTGTGCAACAATGTTTCTCAGTGATACAAAGTTATTTCCTAATATAGAGTTTATTTAAACAGATCTGCAGCTTTCGTTGTGGAAATGTACCACAATAATCTGATCCTGCAATATAAGGCTATCATTTTGATCTATGGGTTCATTAATCACCTATGTTCGAGATAGAATACATAAGGGGAGAACGTTATTGGATGGTCCAAGGAGAAAAAACACAATTCTGCAACGGCCTTAGCGTGTATTAACTCTGTCATTTATCATCCATTATTCAAATGACAATGTCGCATTGATGCCTAATTGATTTCCTCTTGCAGTTAAGTTAAGGAACTAATCAAGCCTACTGCAGTAGATAATGCCCTACATCTTCCCATTAGATGGAATGAATTTAATCTCATAACACTCTTTATTAGTCGCACTGCTGACCCAATTGAAAAAGGGCTATCTGAAGGCAAGGGCGCAAAACCAAATGTGACTTATGTGCCACGTGTGTGTGTGTGTGCGGAGAGTCACACTCGTGTGTGTGTGTGAGCGTGTACTTTCTTGCCGGGGGTTATTAAATGTGTTTGGAGGCTGAGGCGCTTCTCACCATCGTAGCAGAAGCCGTGATGGCACGGGTTGGAGCGACACTCATCCACGTTACCCTCACAGCGGGGGCCGGTGTAGCTTGCCGACAGACACAGCGAAAACCCCAAGGGAAATGAGCCTGATCCAACTCCTCCACGCACTCTGCACCGTTCTCACAAGGGTTGTTGGCCTCACAGGGTAAAAACTCACAGTTATGTCCTAAAGAGAGAGCGAGAGAGAGAGAGAGAGAGAGAGAAAGAGAGAGATGCGATTTACTCAACTGATCATAATACCGCAAATCGGTGTGTTGTGTTGGTATAGAATCAACTGTTCTATTTGAAACGAAGGGAACAACCTATAGGTTATTGAAGGTTTGAAAGCATCTTTGCCTGAATGTCTATGAATGGCCATAAATGCTCCAATAGCATTCAGCTGCAGCCCCGTAGACTAAATATATGTGGTTACGTTTAGATGATGAAATGGAAGAAACTAAACTATTTAGAAAGCAGAGCCTGTTTTTAGCCAGCTGAGTCTGCGGGGTTGGAGCTGGATGCATCTAGGAATGTCTACACACTCAATCTCAAAACAAATATAGAATTGTTATTGTAAAATACAATATGTCACCAATTGTTCAATTAATATAATTGTGTTATTAAGTACAGTTTGATATTGATGCCACAATCCCTATAAGCACATGAATGCTTGTATAATGCTTAATAAATGCACATATCTGTATATGATATATGGAATAGTAAAAGCCAGGCAGCAGAACGGCCATAAATTAGGCACACATGAGCATATTTAACAAACTATTTAGGTGTATCTTTCAGTGGTGGCCAGGGAGAACCCTGAGGACATGACAAAAATGCTAGGCTCAAAAGGTTATTCTGGAATCTGAGCAAAGTGCACGTTAGGTGTGTGTGATTTGCTGTACTGTAATAAACCCCCAAAAGCTCAACTAAATCACGACCACAAATTAGACAAAAACAGCACAAGACAAATGCAAGAGATGTTAAAGCTGAAAGCCTCAAAGAGGTAGACGTACTTGATTTGGAAAAGGACACTCACAAAATTCCGCTATCTTCATCCCTGCCTACAGTACTTCCACCTCTTCAATTTTGACAATAAAGTTCCATATACGTGCAAATGGTCACCAACCAAACACCGGAGGCATGAAAACACAGTAGTCTAGTACACCTGCACACCGTACTAACAAGCGAGTGATGTACAAATAGTTTACTTTAAGAGCTCAGATAGTGAAGGCACATGATGGCAGGAGATGAACACATCAGACCAAACAACTAAATGAAAACAAGGTTATAGGACATGCCAAATTAAAAAACACTAGGACAATACAAAGGTGTAAACTACCAGTTTGAATGCCAACATCCTTTCTCTCTACCAACCAACAAATGCTTACAGTATATGTTTATTATGACAATTAAAACAATGTAATACTTTTGGAAAGTTAGTTGAAGCCCTCTGGACTATACAGTATTACAGTGAAACAAGAGAGTGATGTCCGACAACAAAGAAATACAGCTACCTCCACAGGTAGCATTCCACAGGTCTTCCTATAAACACGGGTAAGCAAATGAAGATGTACTGGGTTTGTAAAGTCTGGGAAGTGAATCCAGACAGGTAAAAGTAATAGTATGTGAAGATAATTAACTTTGCTTTTGTCCCAATTCCCTCAATGCTCATTACCTTTAAATGGAGCAACACAATGGCAGAAGTAATTACCAGGCTGGTCAATGCAAGTCGCGCCATGCTTACAAGGGGACGGCAAACACTCATCAATGTCAAGTTCACACTGTTCCTATCACAAAAAGAACATAGATTGATAACTACACGCTACAGTTTGAAAGTTAATAACCGAGTCACGTACAGAAAAGATAATTCTATTGCACTGGTTTTCAAATGTTTTAGTTTTAACTATTTTAAATCTACTAAATATCGATATATTTTCTAATGGTGTTCATGGTTGTTAAAAGGTATTTCACTGATATTTGTCATGCTATTAAAAACAAGTGTTTTATACAGTAGTTTCATTACCAATTGGTGATCAATAACTATGAAACCCTTTTTTTTTTCAATCCCTCCATGTCTATAGTCTGTCTTAAAAAGTATTTCATGTGGAATGAACTTGATATATTTTCATAGTAGCTTGCTCTAAAGAGACCCATGTACTGACGACGTCATGCCAACTTCACCAACATATGCTCAGCAACAGAAGTTCCGTTAAACCCCATATAAAATAAACAAAGTATCTCTTTTGCAATTATCCTTATGACTCAACATGATTTCACCTGCTATGTGTCCTAGATGATCATTTTTCCTGTCCGTTCTTACCAGTTTAAATATCTTCAGAGTGGGAATACAACCCATAAAATTCACTTTTTTTGATCATATGCACATTCTGGCATGACACCTTGTACTTTCGTACAAAACAATCTGAAGCATTCCTAGAAGCTGCTGTGTGATGGGATGCACGTATAACATGGTAGGAAACCCAGAACTAACTGTATAACGGTCGAAGGGAAATATTTAGACAAAATTTATCGTAAATACAGGCAGAGACATTGCGCAAACTAGCCCCACTGGAGGGAAACACAATCAGCGCGACTAATATGCTAAATTACGTTGTCTAGCTAATCAATATTTCACCATGCTGATCTGGCTGCAAGCAATTGAATATGATCTTTGGTGGTTTATGCTCTTGGCATAGCTTGACAAGTCATTGGACTCCATTGTACTGTGTGCACACGCTTATGTACGTCATCACTGTTTGTCAGGGGCACCGTAGGGGAAAGGGGACTCAATCGTCCCCTCACACAAAACAAAAAAAATGACCAATGTAGCATAACCTGAGTTAGATTCATTTATTTGCCTACTTTGACAACCATACCTGTTATTCCAAGAGGACACTGGCACCTGAATGAGTCGAACTCGTCAACACAGGAACCTCCATTTTGACAAGGCTGGCTCAGACATTCATTTACTTCAATACCACAGTTGTTGCCTGAGGATGTGGAAATAATTCAGTTTATCTAGACCTGCAACATTTCCACACACTCCGAATGAAAGGTAATCAGTTAGTGTTACTTTCAGTTCATGATTGGATCTGAAAACTTAATGAGGAGCCACCATGAAGATGTGACATAAAGCATAGGTATCGTTAGTGTGACATAACGATGAAAAATAAACATAGGTACAGTATTAGGTATAAATATTTTATAAAAAATATATTGTACCGTTGTGTTACATACTATATCAGCAGCTTTGGAATATACGGTAGATTGTAAATACTGTATACCCATGCCAATATTTCATGTGACAAGAAATGCAGGGCGATTAAAAGGAATGTAACACTGTTACTCTGGGTTAGTAGAATTGTATGCAGTCTGTTATAATTAGCATCTGATGGCAGATAACTCTGTAAAATACCTTTGCTTTGTGTTGAAAGGAACTATCACACCATACCGTAGTACATTGACAACAACACAATATTCATAAGCCAGTGACAAGTCCTTATTACCTACCGATAAATCCAGGGGCACAGAAACAATGGTAACCATCTAGGGCATTTTCACAAATACTCAGCACTCCACAAGGCTTTTCTTCACAATGGTCTAAGATGATTTCACAAAACTGACCGGTCAAACCTGCAGACAAGAAATTCAAACTGTCAAACTCAAATAGACAACATCTAGGCCATGTTAAGTCTTATTAACATTGCTGTCTTTATTAGAATTATTAAACTACCGTAAAACTGCAATTAATAGCCTGGGATTTTATTTGCTTTTATCAATAAATTCAACAGGCCATTATTTGGGACAGTAGTCTATATGAGACAGGTCTTTAATTACTTTCACACAAAACCCTTACTAAAAAAAATATGGGAAATATGATCAAATTGATTATTCAAATGTGTATGCGTGTATTATGTATAATACAAAATAGGTTGTCTGTAATTCCTTGTATACTCTACAGACAATTGTTCACTTAATACGTGTTTGTTAATTTTTGGCACTGCTAGTAAAACATCTGTGCAGAGGATTAAGTCACACATACTGCCTGTGAGCAACAAGCCTGTCAATGTTTGGCATAGCCTACAGAAAAGGGGTGAAAAGAAAAACTAGCATTAACAATTATATTTTGTAGCCATGTATTGCTGCCTTCCTACTCATCTGCACCACTCTCCACACACTATATTGACACAGCTTTAACCATTTCAATGTATGTGTGATCCAAGCAGCTTAGAACTTGCTCAAGCAGACGACCAGGTGGGCAGAAGGTTTATAGGCTACATCCAAATAACTAAACTAGACCAGGCTTCTAATTGAGACCTGCTTTCATTTGTCAAAACTTGTAGCCACCCCAGGCCGGTAAAGGGACAGGTGTCTATTTGAGACACGGCTTTTATTTGAAGTTTTTCGGTATTCTTAATAATTCTATTAAACTATAAACAAACTGCCAAACAGAATGTACAGTTTTAATTAATAATTTATCTAGTGTCACCAATAGGTGCTTAGAAATTTTCCTTTATGAAGCATTTACTTATTTCATGTTTTGTACACATTTATTAGAAGGCATAATTAATCACACATGCACGTCATCAATAAACTAGCCTATATATATCCTGCTAAAAGTTGCTTTGTGGAGTGTCATTTCCAGAGAAATACACTAAATGTGCGGATAAAAAAAACTTACATGACTACTCTGCAAATGTTGTCGTTTTGTATAATCATGGGCTACACGGAAAATGTTTGTACAATATCTAAATGCAAGCAAAACATTTTAGATTTTGATTGTTTCACAAGCAATACTTCGAATTAAGTACACTGCTTTTTGCTACACCCTAGAACAATTGTACTTTCTCACTTATTAAGTATTTGTTTATGATCTCTGGCTAATTTCTTAGTCATTAGGAATACAACACTATCGCTGCCAAGAAACGGGTAGTAAAAAATGGCTGAGAATAATTGTGGTGTCCTGTGTTTCGATTCACATTTCCTAAAGATACTGTACTTGCAGGGGCTTGCAGCCAAAATGATTAGCTAGCAATTTAAAGGGACGTTTAGTAAGTAATGAGATGAAAAACAGGGATATTCCCAGCATACGGTTCATTCACCATATGGAGGCATTGCTATCAGTTAAGACAAGCCTCGAACCTGGTAGGTAAACGATTGCACACAGTTTCATTCACAAACGATTTATATGCATGTAGAAGAAGAGAGTCTCCTCAGGGTTACAAGGATTTTAAGAACATTTGTTTAGAGGTCACAGCAGTCACTGTAGCAGTTTGATAAAGGCACAAATTTGATGTGCTGTATGCAATAAAGTGCCTGCATTTTTATGTTTTCTTAGCATTGGCAGGGAGCATGGATCATTTACAGAGACGCTTTCAAATGCCAATGTTTCTCTTTCTAATGATATAACTATATTTCAGAGTCAGAGCCTCAAGCACTAAAGAGGTTTAAGAAATGGGCTCCAATCAACATGGAAACGGTCTGAAGTGTTCTTAAAATGTAATTATACAAATTCATGGATTTGCAGATTTACACTTTAGTGTTATTTAAATTGAACTAATCTGTGATTTAACAGGCACGCGAAGTAAACAATATCAATAATGTTTTTGAATACTTTTATAGCCACAATTCTGAGGGATTAATGCTGATTAAACATCTAAGAGTAAATGACTCAGCCTCTGGGTAAAATGATCAAATAAACATAGTTTAATTTATGTCCAAGACTCTGAAAAACTGTTTGATGCTTGCATTTCTTGTAACTATCAACCAATCACAAGGAATAGTGTGATGGAATGACTATGTAAAAACAGAACAAATAATTTCCAAATGCATTTGATCATTACAACTGTTCAGTCTTGCCTGAACAGTGTGGAAAATACCTGGAGGGCATAAACACTGAACTTCCACAGTGGAGCTGCGATAACAGGAGCCTCCGTTTTCACACAACGTACAATCAGTGACAGGCGTCGAGCAATTCTTATCTAAAAAAGTGAGGGGGAAAACATGGAATAGTAAGCGAACATAATTTAATGAGAGACAGAGCATCAATGAACATGAACAAAACAAAAACATTGCTGTGATGAAAAAAAAAGATATATACAGTATATATAATAATTATTATTATAATAATAATACTAAATAAAGTGGCGTGTGAGACGTCCGTTTTCGTGCCAATGCACAATATTACTAATAGGGGTGATGCTACTGCTAACTGCCACCTCACAAGTAATGTGAAGTGGGCACAGGTTCAGGTATCCCACAGAGTAAACCTGCAGGAAGCCACAAGCTTACTTGCAGCTAAGCCTGCCTTTGGTACTGCCAAATGTAAAATACACACACACACACAATTATAAACAATAAATACAGTAGATGATAGTAGACCTGCACTGGTAATGCCCGGTTTACACTTGATTTTAAAATGCAAATGCCTCTAAGGCGCAGAGACACAGGGGGAAAAATGGTGGTCACTGGCGATGCTGTCTCTTTGGACATTCTGGTGGTTGTGTGGGTATTAGTACATTGAATTTAGACTTCCACACAACAAACAAAAAAAAAACATATCTTTGAATATTGACCAAAATCACATTGCCTGTATCCTTAAAAATATTTTTTAACACACACACGCACACACAGACACACACAGAGTGAATAAGAATTACTGGCAATATCTTCAAAATGAAAAATGAATTATGCATCTTAGGCGATGCATTTTTTACCCTAGACTATCTGCCCTGGAATGAAACAAAGCATATTTTTTAAAACAATCCATCACTTACAGCATTTCTAACCTTGTAGGATAATCTAGTTGTGATGATAATCAATGTTTAACAGTCAGCAGGCTACAGTATACCGTATTAATTCAAGCTGCATCTATGAGAAGAACAAGAGAAATACCGTACCAGTAAAGCCCAGAGGGCAAATGCATTCATAGTCTGCAACCAGGTCAATACACGTGGAATTATTGGCGCAGTATCCATGAGCACATTCATCATAGTTGATTTCACAGTTCACTCCCCAAAACCCTATATATATATATATATATATATATATATATATATATGAGAGAGAGAGAGAGAGACTATTAATGTGTAGGTTCTTGGAAATTAAATACATTTCTACGTACAATGGGTTTCACTTGTTGTAAGAGGATGAGCAACTTAACACTGTCATTGTAGTCACTAGTCAATGTATTTCTAATTATGCAGAGATAATTAATGCAGTCATGTTTTACTACAGCCACTGTACTTTTTTTGCAGTTTATTGCCCCAATAAATGACTGTATGCATAGCTAAGAAGGATGAGAAAATACATTTCCCTGGCATGAAAACATCCATTATACAAGTATACATGTAATGGCATCAATAACATTTGTAAATCAACTCCTGCTGCCAGGTTTCATACAGGGTAGGGTATTAATATTATTATCTTATTATATAATAATATATTATATTATATGGTAAGGCTAATGCTTATTAAGTTGATAGATCAATGTGCATCATTGACAGCCACCGGGGAAGATGTCAGATGATGCCATGTTCTCCGTACAGAGTGTTTACTCTGCTTGGGGGTGCCGTTGTGGAGGTGTGTCTTTAGTTCTATCAAAATGCTAATTCTTGTCTGATCACCAGCATCATAATGCCATCCCGGGCTATCTCGTGAAATGACATCTTTAAAGTTAGCGGTTGTTTTACTGATAAGTAGACCTAACTTCAACGTCTCTCTTAGGTTTGGCTGTGTGGTCAGTGAATGCTACACGGTGGTAGCGAACACACTCGCCAGCGCAATCAATTAACATTCCACTCCAGATATCCACGGGAAGCTCCTGGGTTCTCATGGCTATTGTCTTTTGACGGAAGGAGGATGTGGCAGCCAATAAAGATTAACAAAGATGATGAAAGGGTGTGTGTGTGTGTGCGCACGCTCTGGCGATTCAAGTGATTCTTGTTTGAGAAGTATGTTTAAACAGCAAACTTGTTTGGGCTCCAGCAGCCTCCATCTGCATGCACAAATTCTACGTTTACGTGCACTCGCGCATACCGCAACGGGTCGGAATACGTCAGTAATATTATAGTGCGTCGGAATCATGGAGCAGTGTAAAAGAGTAGTGTAATATGCTGGTCTGACAGAAAGAGAAAGGGTTTGTTATTCAGTCTTCAAAGAATTGTAGCGAGTGTGTGTGTGTGTGCGCATGTGTGCGTGTGTCCCTAGCTGGCTCTCTCTGTCCGACTGTCCCTCTTCCTTGCTCTCCATGCGTCCCTAATCACCTCAATCTCCTCCTCGCCTTGTAACTGCCCTATGAGTGCCCTCTCCTCTTTCCTGTTTGCCTCCCGTTTCTCGCTGCTCTTTCCACCCCCCTCCCCCCTAGTTCTTCCTCCTCCATGACTCTCTATCTTCCTCACACCCGTCTCTCTCTCCACCTCCTGTCTCGCTGCCTTCTGCCTGCGTGGGTCAGATGCGACGGCTGTTGAAACAAACACCATCTCTGGCTCCCCCTCAGTGCAGTGTAGCAGCGAGGCTTTACGCAAAGGCTTTATTGACATGACGAGTTAGTTTCCCATACTGCCAAAGACATACATTAAACATACACAGACTTAACAGGCAGTATGATTACACTTTTTACTGACAAGGTTCCTAATGAAATGATGACTGGACACATCGTCCAGTCTGTCATTAAGTATGACAGGCTGTCACGTAACCCCCCCCCCTCTCTCTCTCTGTATCTGTCTCTCTCTGTATCTCTGTGTATCGGTGTATCTCTGTCTCAGACTGTGTCGAAACTGAAATACTGCAACCCAAGCATTCTTCCTCCAAGCGTCCCCAAGAGAGAGCTTTCCCTCCCGTCCTCTGTGGCCAAGCACTTTAAGTGCTCCTATGTTGTCTCCCTGTTTTAAATGTGTGGAGAGCGGGACTCCCGCCAGGGTTGATGAAGCGAGTCTTCAGGGAGTCGAGCGGAAAGGAGCTGGGAGGGGGCAGGGGGACAAATGAAGGATATTCTGAGATTGTGGGGGAGGAGGAGAGGAGAGAAGGGAGGGGGGGGGGGGTGCTTCTGCAGATTCTCTAAATGTCTGTCAGTGTTTCACATTTTCACAGTTCAGACAATATAAGAGGCCACCCTTTCAACCTGTATGATAATGTTAAACATATTTGGGCTTATTACATGCCAGCAGCAAGTGTCACACAGAAAAACACAAAACTATACGTAAATCAATGAACGCCTTTTATTGATTACGTCTTTAATCAACACACACAAAATGTCCCCTTGAACCTGGGTTTAAAAAGCTATTAAGGGGTACTGTGTAATATCTGACCAATGTTTTCTTGTGAAATAATGACTTTCCTTACTTCTACATTTAGCTTACTTCTGCTTCTTGTGGACAGACAGACAGACAGACAGACAGGAAAACATGCAGCCATGCAAAATGATAAACAAATCTCTACCCTAACCCGTCTATTAAATCTCATCTTGAATACAACTAGTAATCCAAGTGGGGGAGTTGGCGTGTGTGTGTGTGTGTGTGTGTGTGTGTGTGTGTGTGTGTGTGTTTGTGTGTGCACGCATGTGCGTGCGCGTGCCTGTGTGTGTGTGTACGCGCTGGCAAGTCTCCTAAACGCATCCAGATGCCATGTTGGGCCCTATGGCATAGCTGTGGGACGTCAGCGAAGAGAGAAATCACCGTGCAGCCAACCATAGGAGCGTCTACCCGGCAACAACTCACTCTGACAGACGATTTGACCCACAAACATAGATTTTCTTGCTCACCACTGACTCACATTGGGTGCTATTTACTGCTCAGATGTCCGTGTTTGGCCCAAAAGCCATTGCTTGGCGGCCTATATTTATAGAGACGTGCGTATCACCTCTGCTGAGAAGAATACCCCTCTCGCTAAGCTCGTTACCCATAATTCCTAGCCGTGTCCAAACAGAGGCAGATATTAATATATTATGTCTGAGGTGGCCCCGGCTGCTGTTTCGCATGCGCCGACGCTCACCTTACAATGATGACTCACATGTGCCTTCTATCTCTCTCTTTCTCTCTCTTTCTTTCTTTCCTTTTCCTCTATCCAAAATAAGACATCTGGCTTTTCACCATCTTATGAATTGAATTTGATCAGTGCCTCTCCTGTCAATGCTGTGGGTGTTTGTGTGCTTAGCACGTTGATTTGCGGTGCGTGCGTGTGTGTGTGCATCACAGACCAGTCACTCATTGTGATGACATTGATCAGGCACATCATCTCCACAGGGTTACAGATCCAATCGGTGTTATTACATCATTGTCTGCTAATGAACACAAGTCTAAAACAGACACGCTGGCATGACTGACTGGAAGGCTGATACTTTTTGACACATTGTTACACACACTCTCAGGATAAGGGGCTTACTTGCTGTTTAATTCCAAATATCTGCTTAATTGCTTTAGTCTTATGTCATTGGTTGATAATGAGATAATTTCAAGATTTTGTCATATTCTTTTATTTATTGTAATCTACAGTAATTTTATCTTTTTTTAAATTATAAAATGATCAATGGAGTTTATACTTTGACTGGCTCAACTAATCTGACACGCCACATGGATTGTCTGGGGAGCCATCCATCGAAGCTTTAAAAAAATACTTGGCAGTTGATTGGATGAACTGTCTGTCTGCCTAGTTGTTTTCAAGTAGATTTAGCTTTCGTCACACCTAAACCACGCCTGTAGCTATAGGTAGAACTCTGATTAATAAGTTCAGTTGTTACTCAGTCGCAAGGGTTTCAAGCTCTCCAGACTGATTCTCACGGCATGGTCAAACTGAAGGAGGGTCTTGCGACGCTATAGCTCACAGGAGTCAGGCAGAAGACTCCTGTGACTTTTTAGAGGCTTCTGGTCAATAAAGGCAAACTGTTCCATGTAATTACACTAGAGAGTCAATTGTCTGTATTTTATAATGAAAACTATCTCCTTTTTAAGGAGATCTCACGCCATTGTGTGTGTGTGTAAGTGGGGGGTTGGGGGCGTTGGGCTGGAAAGGGAGCATTGAGGTCGGCAGCCGTATAAAATGAATGGATAGTCCCTCGTCAGTCCTTACGCACACAAAGAGTGGAATTGAAAGGAAGCGATTTGCATCGTTCTACCTCTCTGGGTTTGGGGGAGGGGTGGTGTTTTGGTTCCCTTTTAAGACCTCGTTTTGGTTTTGGCAAATGACGTAACAACCACCCCCCGAATCGTAAATAAACGACTTTACATGGCGGTGGCAAATCGTTTTTTCCGACGACGGTAGCCTAACTAGTGTTCTTTCAATTGAGATCGAACCACTCGTATGCATTTTATTGCTGGCTGTAAACGAACCAGAGTCTAAAAAGGCGACGTGTGCTGGCATGGGGTCGCGAATAAATCCTTTGATCGTCTACAGTACTTCCGAACCATCGACTTTGAAACTTGCGCGTTTGTCTTCTTTTTGGTGCCAGGCGTTGTAAACGTTAGGCTATCAGGTCGGCTTACACTTAAAAAAATATCTGCCCTCTCTTGACCCGCTATAGAGAATAACAAGTTGTGTGAATAGTCTCTGACTGTGGTGCACTGCCTCGAATCACCCGCCCCCGTTTGTCCCGTGATCTCAAGTAGTGTGTGAATGAACAATCGCCGCCCATTCCACTATGTGTGATGAGCAATATTAAAGCTGTACACGCCAGAGATTTGGCGAAATAAGGAAGGCAATTCAGGAACAAAGTATCTGACTCACGCAAGATGTCTTAAAGTGTTTGTGTTGCTGGTGCCCTGTGATCATTTGGGACTTCTCTTATAGAAATGTGTGTAGGATGATGGCTGCTATGAGAAGTGGGTTAGTAGGCTGGTTTAAACAGCTTAGTCACACAACACATAACCATTGATGATGGTGAAACGAGGCGTGTGTGGATCTTACCATAACTTAACCTGCCTGCCTCTCGGCTTTATTCCATTGAAAAAAACTCCTATATGAGTATACCGGTATGTGTGCATTTTAGGTATAAAGAGTGAAGGGACAGACAATGAAACTACGACATCACACAGTGGCCTTCCAGTGAAGGCTATCACTTTTACACATCTCAAGAGAGTAGGAAGTCGTGTTGTGGAGGTTTTGAATTGCACGTGTGGTGGCATGACAAAGAACATCTGCTGACGATGACTTCCGCAGTGGACCGGTGTTCACGAGTTCAGTTTAAAATCTGTTTTCATTCAGGTCTAGATATCAGGAGATTATTTTATTCCTAGTTGTTCCTCTTGGTAGACACATACCGTAGATTTATTTTAGATTACATTGCATTTATGTAGTTATATATTTCAACTATTTATAAATGGTAATTTAGGAGGCATTCCCTAAAATTGTATTTTGATGATTTGTCTAAAACCAAGAAAACATATTTTGGTTAATCCAATCTATTCTAATTTGAAACATTATTATTATTATTATTATTTTTATCATCAGACCCTCCATATGTAATGGCATACCTAATGTGTATTCCCTTGCATGCGAATGTAACGGTGGCCAGCAGGTAGCTGTGCGGTGTTAATCCTCACTCTCCGACACCTCATAGGACGCTCTGGCGACG
>JAODUE010010627.1:0-22500 GCA_027564755.1 Amblyopsis hoosieri | reverse complement strand
TATAGTATATTTTGGAATGCTCCAAACATGTAATTCAATGTTATTAAACCCTAACACAGCGACATACGGTCTCACAGGCATCACACCACAGGACTGGCCACGTCATGTAAAACAATCCTGGCCGTCATTTGAATGTGCCATGGTATAAACGTTATCGTACCCACGTCTTGCTCCCTTCCCCTCCCTGCTGGCCTCTCTCTCTCTCTCTCTCCCTCTCTCTCTCTCTCTCTCTCTCTCTCTCTCTCTCTCTCCCCCCCTCTCCCTCTCTCCCTCTCTAACTCTTTACGACCTGCTGAACCAGCACACTCTGGCCTGTCTGTCAAAGCAACAGAACAGGTGTTCCTGCAATGACCTCCCTCCCCCCTTTCTAACACACACACACACACACGCACACACGCACACACACGCATACCCTGAAAATGAGGAAGAGACAGGGTGGGTGACACGTGTGTCCAAAGCACATGCGTGTAAATGTAAACCCTCACTTACACTCTCACACACCTGGCTTTGTACTGTATAAGTTCACACAGCAAGGTGAACTGCTATGGTGGTTTAATATTGGAGCCATAACTCTTGTACTGTATGCAGGCGGTCACTGGCCTGAGTCGTACATACACCCTAGTATTTGACTTTAAAGGACTTTTAATAGGGGAACGTGCAGTGGGATGGGTTTCCAAACACATGCATCTCAAAGGGATGTTGAACAAGTGTAGCTCTTGTAGCATCTAACTCAAGAGTTACAGTACTTTGTGCCAATACATCTTGTAATAAACTATCCACGACTAGTAGATGCGTTAAAAAGTGTTATTGAGATGCAATGGATCCAAATGGAGATGGAAAATTCAATCATAAATCAATGATAAATGTGATTGATTAAATACAGTGACCACACCACTCTTTACAGTATACTGTATACGTCAGCATGTGGACTAATATTGAGGTAACAAAACAATTCAGTCACTTATTTACTCACACATCTAGACTGTTCTTTGAAATGCAACAGAGAAACAGGCTCAATCGATGAAAAAAAACAAAAAAAATCCCCCAAATCATTGTAAATGGAGTCACAGTTAACATTTGTAAGTTAGACCCAATTAGAGTGTGCCTTCACACATAAGTCGTACATACACAAGATCACTTAGCATTTGAGTCGGTGAGCTGGCTCGGTTAACATATGTCAGCGAGAGCAATGGCTGGTATAGGAGATAGGGATAGAGGTGGGCTGTGGAGGGGGGGGGGAGGACAGCCCCTCAACAGTTGGTATCAAGGAGCCAGGACACTCAGGGTTTTGCCAGGGTGAGGGGCAGAGAGAGCGAGAATGAGGCAGAGAGCACCACAGAGGAGAACAGTTTGAGCTCTACCATTAGCAAGCAAAAAGGAGCCCGGCAGACACCTTTTTATTTTCTTTCTCTCGGCACTCTATCAACGACAACCTAGAAACTTAACAAGTGTGGAAGGGTAAAAATTAGAAAGCAAGGATACGAGACGAACATAAAAGAAGGAAGTCGTCATTAAACGCACTAGACGTTCTCTCGTGACTCTCTCCCTCTATCTCGCACCTCTCTCAATTTGTATCTTAAATCCACTCCAACTCCCCCGAGGGACCCTATTCTCTCTCTTCCTGTAAGTATTCTCTTTCTATTCTTGGGCTGGCTCCCTGTTCTCGTGCTTTCTGGTCCCTTATCGTGCCTTCTCTCTGTCCCACTGTGAAATATTGCCTCCGCCGCAGAGGAAATCTCAATCAACTGTTTGTTATCTGATTTCGATGACGGCTGAGTGGATGTCCTCTGAGCCAATGGCACTCTAAATTCACAACGCAAATAAGTGGCCTGTTTTCATTTGTGGATTGTGGGAATAGTAAGAACACTCAGCTCATTTAGTATGCATAACCTCGGCTGTTCCAAAACACCTGGGTATGCACGCCATCATGTGTGTGCTTGTGTAAGTGTGTGGTTGTGGTGTTTGTGTGTGTGTCCCTACCCTTCAAACAAGCTTCCTCTAGGTGTTCTGTGGCTGGCCAGTTCAAATCAATATGTTTCCTAACTGGTGTGTGTGCGTGTGCGTGTGTGCGTGAGTGTACAGAACCTATGTAAATGAGAATGCTTCCAATACCTCTCTGTTTAAGAGCTGCTCTTCTATATACTGTACCTGTGAGTACATATTGTGTGACAAGGCAGTTGCTGAGACTCCATGTTGCTCCTTATCAACCAGTGTCCCTCCTGTGGACTTGTTGTTGGGAGGAAGTGTGTGTGCGTGTGTGTGTGTGTGTGTGTGTGTGTGGGAGGAGGAGGGGGGGCGGGGGGGTCCGTCTCTGTCACTCATGCGGCATGACTCACGTACTCCCACCCCTCCCCCACCCCCCGTTTTGTCTTTGTACATGCTTTGAGCTACATCAGTTTGTTCTGTCTGTCTGCGTGGATGGGCGGCCTGTCATGTGATTGTGACAGGCCGTCCGCAGGGAGGTCTGCTGGAGACACTGTCATGGTGGCTCGCTAAAGTTCAACATCACCTCCGTTTTATCCTTTTATCACGCCCGCCAATGGCTATAGTGTATGTGGGCCTCCATTAACGACGCTGTTCATATATTCCTGTTTTCTCTCTCCCTTTCTTCTTTCCTACATCTAGAAGAAAGAGAGAGAGAGCAACAGAAGCGGAAGTGCCCATTCCTCCTGGTCAGAGAGATACCAGGACTCCCCACTTCTGCTCCAGTCCTTCTCGCCCTTGCCCCCACCTTCTCCCGTCATGACGTTGCTGGCCTCCGAGAGGTCGCTTCTCATCCGGAACAAGTTCCGCTCAGGTGAGGACGACGGAGGGTGATTTAGCCCGCGACAAGTTGCGATGACCACGCTCTTTCAGAGCTGCGGGAATGGCCACAGCTCTGAGCTGAGACAGCAACACTATAGCATCGTGAAAAATGGGGAAATGGTAAAGGTAAAGGTTATTATTGGCTAATCACATTTTCAATCAGGTAATCGATCAAGATACGTTATTGATGATGAAATATGAATTAATGTATTGCTGCCGATAGACTGAGATATCATGTCTAGACATATATTGCCACTGAGCCCCCAACTATAGATCTTCTTGTGTCAGTGCAGCTGACATGCGACCAAGTAATGGGCTTGTATTGTTGACACAAATGGTAAATAGACAGTGGTTTAGCATTATTGACCCTGTGACATTGATGGGGGTTAGTGTTCTCTTATCTTTGTTTAGTCATTTGTCTGGAACGCTCTATAAAGCTAACTGGGTAAGACGTGTTCTTTGCTTTGACTTTGCTTCAATATGAGAAACAAATGGTAAGATATTTACATATTCTACAGTTGTAGTTTGTCAGCTGCCATGTCAAGCACAAAGCAGGAATGATTATATAATACACTAAATTGATTCCATTACATCAAAAGAAAACATTGCTGTTAAACACTTATCATACAAATACAAATTGAAAACAGCTGTTTTGAATGTTTGTGAAATAATCAGTTTAATTGTTGCAAACTGAATATTCTGAAGGCAAGACAAGCTGGAGCATTTAACTTCCCAGTTTGGACTCACAATGACTTATGCTCTTAAATAGATTAAAAAGATACCGATCCAATATTCAGATACAAAATGCATGTGTGCATAAAACATCCCTACAAATAGTTACAGGCCTTGCGGCTGTTTTGTTCTCAGACGGTAAGCAAAATATTATAGGAAGGAGACGTCATAGAGACAGTATTACAGGTTTATTGTTGGAAAATTTGATTGAGATGGTCTGTTTGTAATAATGCCTGTTTATACAGTGACTTAACAGTAAACTATATTTAAATAATAATACATAAATAAAAGGATAGTCTCTGTTGTGGAAATTGCAATAGATTTGCACTGCGAAATATGTGTGTGTTTTTGTGTGTGTGTGTGTTTGAGGCAATACAATGGGAATGAAGAATGAAAACCTAATATTCATGCTAGTCTGTGGAGTATTGCTATAAACTACAATCAAGTTTATTAATATGCATGGTTTGTTACAGTAAGGGGCTCAGAATCAAGTTTTAAAATTAGATAAACTCTTGTTTTTAGCTGTCCGAGAGGCAGGAAGAATTTAGTTAGCAGTACAAACGATGGTCTGGGGAGGAGAGAGGGACATGTTGGTTGGGTGGGGGGGGGTGGGTTGACAAAGTGAGATAGGGACAGCTGAAGAAGGGGGTTGGGCGATCGACCAAAATAGAAGTACTGACAAATAAATAGTCACTGCCTTCAACCCCCGCAATCCTTTCCACTACCCTCATGGGTTCTCTCATGTCTCAGAATCTTACTGAAATGCATTATGGGGGAAATACTCTTGAGGCAATGGTCCCACCTGTTGGTTTGTGTATACATTACAAGTATTGTGTGTTGATATGCATGCTAACATGTATACTCTACAGATTGCAAAGTCAGGTGTTACTGTATGGTTGCAGGACTGTATCATATAACAGGCATCATGCCTTCTTACTCAGCAACAGTTACGTTTCAATGCTTCCTATTTGTTTTAGAGTCCATTTTAAAGTCTTAGTTATCACATGTGCCTTGCATGGTCAAGCTCCTACATACATCTTGGACATAATATCTGGATAGGGTGTCTGAGGTCTTCAGGCCAAGGCCTTTTATCTGTCCCAAGAACTCGTTTTAAAACAGCCACTGGCACGCTCTCCCTCTAGCTTTAACAGCTATGGATACTGTGGACACTTTTAAAGATCTGGTCATCTTATGACACATCTTTTTAGACAAGCTTTACTTTAGTATTATGTTGTGCTTTGTTTTATTGTATTTTATACTCTTTAAGTGTGCTGTTGGTTAGTTAGTTTATTAATTTTATTGTAAAGTACTTTGTGACCCCCTCTTGTCTGTGAAAGGTGCTATAGAAATAAACTTTACTTACTTGCTATTCAAAAAAGCAGCCAGCATCTCACGTCACCCATAATAAGATAATTTCTAACTAAAGGAAATTCAAGCTCTCTTCTTATCTTTCAGTTCTGCAGTTGAGGATTCAGAACCGAAGACAGAATGAAATGAAGGCAGACTCTGGTCAGTCTGTTTATGTGATCACCATGGTAACAGATCTTTCTCTGGTAGCCGGGATGCTTAAGTTCATATTAATATGCTTGCACTTTTTTTTAATCAAAGAGTTTTGCCTTTTGTCTGTTGAATTATGTGTATGTCATTTATCATAACCTTCTCTTTACTTTACGGTCTGTTATGCTTTCCAAAATCTGATTTTTACATTTGCATTCAGAAAGTATGTATCTATTGAATTAATATTGAATTTGATTCTAAGGGAATTCAGCATTTTGTTAAAAAATAATAGTAAAAAGTAAGATGCATGCATTTGAAATGTAAATTTGGGGGGAGGGGGAAAAGCCCTTTCATTTACGACTATTTATTTTTCTGTCTTCAGAGTTGAAATCTACCTGTCCCTCTCACAAAGGAGAGAGAGACCAGAGTGAAACTCTGGTGAGTTGAAGCCTTTTATATTCTTGTCGAAGATGTATGCAGCATGACAATTTTTCCACGCCATAGATAACACAGTGACATTCTGGAAGGCAGTAAAATCCTGTCTCTGTATAAAATATTACATTCATAACTCTACATTTTCATAACTCATATTCCACTGAGTGACTGAACACTGGCAGAATTAAGGTTACTGTTGTCCTGTGCAACAAAAGAGTTCCCTTTCAAGGATTTGCTGCCTTGCCTTGCTCTGGTTAGTTGATCAGTGTTTCTGTTGCTCTTGGACAGGATGTGTGGGCCTGTCTGCCGTGTAGAGCTCCCGGCTGTTCATTTGTATTGATTTAAGTGGATAGTTCTGGTTTTAAATTGCCTAATAATTCCATGGTTGCTGGTGTAACAAAGCAATATATCTGGAGGAGACACAGGTGTATGTGAGCACACAGAGAACAGAATGGGAATTAGACAATGGGTGTATTTGACGTTCTGTTTTATTAACAGAAATGTAATTGGTCCTTGGGTTGTTGGTTTAACCTGCTATTTCCCGATTTAGCGTCTAACCGATGATGGTGCCACTCAGACATTGCCCTCTAGTGGTATGAACACTGAAACTGCAAAAGGTGATGCTCGGCATCCAGTAATGTTCGTGTACCTTCCTGCCTAACTTTGTATGCTCCTGGCGAAATACCCAGTAACACCACCCCGTGTAATTATAGTACCCCCTCATCTCTGTCACTCTCTGCTCTCTATTATATCTTATCTGTCCCCTCTCCATTCCCTGCTCGGCTACTATACTGCTTCGAGGAAATTAAGTGTGTGAATCCCGCCATGGGCTTGGCGTATCATCAGCTGTCAATCAAACATAAATGTGACCCACTTGTGCCATGTAAGACCAACAAATCATCGATTGACAGTTAGATACGTCCACCCATCCAGGTTTCAAGAAACGTAATTTTCTCTCTTTTTACTGTAGGGCGTTTTTCTTCTGTTCTTCTCTCTGCTGCCCCCTCTTATCTTTACTGTTTACCATTATTTCATATCGCTGTTGCAATATTTTGATATACAAATCCCTTTTTCTGATTTGTTTGAATAATCTTCTTTGCCTATGCTATAACACACCATGTTGGAATGTGTGTGTGTGTGTGTGTGTGTGTGGAGGCATACTTGTACACACACGTACAAAGTGATGGTGTTTGGAGTTTTTCGATGGCTTGAACTGGGTGTGATTATCGACTAGTGTTCTGCCTGCCGCATGTATGTTATGAAATCCTGTTGACACTCCCTCTCTCTCTTTCCCTCTATCTCTATCTTTCTTTTTCATTCTTCCTGCTGATCCCCTTCATGTCCTGCTGCTGTCCAGGTACAGATAGGAGTGTTTGTGGAGCCCATAGGTGGAAAAACACCCAAAGGTTTGACGTCCACAATGAGACCGCCCAACATCGACCCACGTCGCTGGGGCAACATCGCAAACTCTCTCTGCCCCAGGAGAACTGTGGGTCAACACACACACACACACACACACACACACGCACACGCGTGCACATACCTACAGTACATTATTATCCTCTACCCATTCTCTACTTGTCTTTTGACCTTTCCTGACCTTTCCTGCCGTCCCCTTGGTTCAATAGGCTCCGTCACCGTTCCGCTATCTTCTGACGTCTTCGAAGACGACGTCTCATCCTGCTCCTCCTCGTCCACTGAGCAACACAGAGCCCACCAATCGCCGGCGTGCTCTTCATCGCCGGGCTTTGCAGGTGACCAATTACTGAGTGAGCCGTCACCTGTGGGCCCGCCCAGTAGCCACAGCCCCTGTTCCACTCAGGTACCATACGACAAATAGTTTTAGGTTTGTCTTTCCTCAATATTATTCTAAAGGTGTTTAGAAAACAATGTTCAACTGAAGGTCTGTGTTTTAATATGCATCTTAGAATTAGGCCATTTAGCAGACAATTTTATCCAAAAACAATGAGTACAGTTCTAATGAATACAATTCTAGTACACAAAATGAGTACAATTCTAATATGCATATGCTCTGAATTGTTCTACTGTAACTTGTGTAGCCTTTTGCTCAAAATCACTCTTATCAGTATAAAGAAAGTAAAGGTATTGTAGTTTTAAACATTTACTCTTGTGTTGTCCATAGAAACCTGTAAGGCTGGACTCATTTTGAAATATGTCTGTCATTCAGCCAAAAGTACTCTCTGAAAAGATTGTCATGTACATCTCAAGCAATCATCTCTTACATATGCTCCCACTAGCCAATCAGGTTAAAAGTGCAACACATCTACTGAAACAGAAAGTGTGGCCTGAAGGGATTAAAGATGAGTCCAAAATACTTAGATATTGGCACGTAATGTATATTAGCAAGCAGAAGGTGTAACGCTTTGGTACAACCATCTATGTTTTCAGTGGTGATGATGTTATTGGCTAAAACTTTATTTCAGTGTGAGTGGGCTAAGAATAGCACCCACGCAGTGGACCACTTCCAAATAGGTTAATTAGAAAGCTAGCTTGGCTAGCTAGCATCAACAGATGCTACAAACAGCATTACAAACTTAACAACAAATCTCACAATCAGTCCTTCGAGGCTGAAAGGTATAATGAAATTAAAATTAGTTTGACTTTAAAGAAATGTATGTGTGACTAATACATTGTTTTAACAAATAATTTCCAAACTTTTTCCGAAGTAAATGTTAACAATCAATGTACCTCTTTCTCTATTTGCCCCAGTCTGGTTTGGCATTGCTCTCGGCAACTGAGGGCATCAGCCAGCCAATGAGCATATCACTGGTTGATTCGAACTCCATGGCAATGACCAGGAGAGTGAATGGGGTGTATTTGACCTCCCAGAACACACCCCTGCTGCCAAAGGTAAAATGTCCTCAAAGCATTTCAGAATGCTAAGTAAGGCCTGCAACATAATTATGATTATTATTACATTTATACTTTCCTACAAGGGTCTGTATATTTTAAATGTTTTCATTAACCTTGAGGTCAGGAATCTTATTCAAAACTAAAAAAAAAATCAATCTACGTCAATCTGAAAATACTTTTTAAATATTTAAAATGAATATAATAATAAAATATTATTCAAGACAAGCTGTCAGTCAGGGAATAATTGCCCTATGTCTACCCATAAGTGTGGGTGTGCACAGACACATGAACATTCAGACACATGCACATTTAATTGGTCTATTTGGGCTTTGGAGACAGCATTGTTACATTGTTTAACCCTGTTGGTTGTCAACTTCCCATTGTGTGAAACATAACACTGTTTATAAGCTGTTCTGCATCCATTACTGTCAAAACACACTGTGCAGTTCAATATATGTGCAGCTCAGTTAGTATATGCCCTGGTTTAACATATCAACACATGAACAGTCTGGCTGTATGTCAAAACATTGTCAGCAAGAGATTTGTGTAGATTTGACCTCATGGACCGTGCTAACCCATGATATGACCTGACATGACACATGTTATGTCTTTTTGGAATTAGTAGTAAGCGCCAATCATTTACATTTAGCTTTTATCCAAAGTGACTTACAATTGAAACATTTGTGAAGTGCTGAATAGATCTCACAACCAGCAAGACACCGTATGGTTACAGATTGGAGACAATAATCTCCCTCTTTGCAGACAGCACGGCCTACCAGTCCTTCCTGTTCCTCCTGCCTATCCCCCACCCTCAACTCCAACCGTCTCCCTCGTCCAAGGAAAACACGGGATACTAAACCCAAAATGAGGAAACTCAAATACCACCAGTACATTCCTCCAGACCAGAGAGGAGGGTCTGGGATTGGGGGTACACATATGACTATTAACTACAGTACATCCACGCTGAGCTGTGCTTTCATGTGTTAACTGCAGTCTGATGGTTGATGCTAATCGTTGACCGTATCTCCTCACTGCTTCCCATAGGGGGCGGGGCCAAGAATAAGTGCCCGGTCTCCGGACAGCCTCTTGACCCGGCCCATTCCCGTCTGCTGAAGCAGCAGCAGGTCTTCCTCAAGCTGCAAATCCTCCAAAGCCAGCAACAACAACAACAACAGCCACAACAACAACAGCAGCCACAACCACAACAGCAGCAACAACAACAACAACAACAGCCACAACAACAACAACACCAGCAGAAAGAACAAGTCACAGTTTCACCCAGGTACATTACATGTTCATTACACTGTTATAATCCTGATATGGTCACCCAGTGTTATTTACTGTAATTTAGGTTCATAAGCCAAGCTTTGGTAATGAAACGGGGGAACATGGGTTTCTAAACACTGGTTTCATTCGAACAAGAAGCCTTATTGGTTAATGACGAGAGGTGCACAAGACATAAACAATTACCAAGATATGGTAATGACCACACCAAAGCAAGAAATGCAAAATCCCTTTGTAACATACATTTTGCTAGGCCAGGTGTGGACATGTTGAGGAGATATTGTCTACCACCCACACAAAACAGAAATGTAAAAAAAACACGTACTGGGCCTTGAAAAATTTTAATGTCGAGAATGATATAATATAGCCACAGTTGTGTGGGCCTCAATTAGATGTGTTCCAATTGGATGTAGGATATAATGGTGTTCATTAGCTGCTTTTCCTGTAGAGAGTCCAACCCAACGGCAAAGCTGTCTGGAGCTGTGTCCCAGAACGCCCAGTCTGTCCCTGCCACTGCAAGCCACACCCCTGTGGACTCAAGTCCCGCCCACAAACCTGAGCTTCTCCCTGCTAACCTTGTTGACCTAACGGTAAGAAAAGCTGCCACGATAGAATGACAGAAAGTATTTTATTTTATAATAAAAATACTATTTACTTTATAGCTATAGATTAGTCTAGGACGGTCAGTTATACTGAGGAAAATCAACATGGCCGCCGCTCTACCCTAACTCAGGTGTCAGAGTTGCGTCAGCAGTTGCGTAAGCGGGGCCTCCCTGTCTCTGGAACCAAGCCCGCCCTGTTGCAGCGGTTACGCCCATTCCAGTTGCCTCACTCCTGCCTCACCCCTGCCCCCCTCAGCCAGCTGGGCACCGCCCTGGACTCCCTCACCGCCTCACTCATGCCTCCCCTCAACCAAAGCCCAGGCTTGAGCCCCAGCTCTGGGCCCGACTCCCCTTGCGGCAGCCTGCCCGGAGGTGCTGCTAATGGGGCTGTCGTTGGCGCCCATAATGGGCCCTCAAACGGAGCCCCCCATGCGGCCCTGTGCAGCGATCCAAGCGTCTTCTCCAGTGTAGTGTCGGTCAGCGTGCCCAGCGAGACGTGTGCTCTGGCCACCGCCATCTTCCTGGCCCCTGGCTGCACCCCCTCAGGCAGTCCAAGCCCCAGTCTCCCCTTGTCCTCATCCTCCTCCTCCTCGTCCTCCCCCGGGTCCCTCTGGTGTTCAGGGCAGGAGCAACAGGAGCAGCAGGAGCTTGGCGTGGAGCTACAGATGAGGGAGAGGATACGGAGCAGGCATAGGAGGCGCTCCTCCAACACGTTCACGGTGAGACGGACGGAACGTGAAGTGAATTTCATGTTAAATAATGCACAGCTACTTGCTATAACGGTGACCCCTCCTCCATCTTGTCTCACCTGCCAGCCTTTCCTGCAACCGGAGCCAGTCTGCCCCAGTGAGAAACCAGTGGCGGATGTGCAGAACGATATTCTGTTTACCCAGGTAGAGCAGTCATTTACGCAGAATTGGCGTTCAGCTTCCCGTTAATGTGATCCTTAGTATAGGATGCATATATACAGTATGGTTACATTATGTGTTCCTGTAGCTCTGCCCCCGGTGGGCAGATAGCACACAGCACTTATACACCTATCTAATTTCCCTTCAGATCTTCTGCTGCCAGCCCTGCGATGTGACCGGCCAGGACTTTGAGCTGCCAGTGCAGATTACAGCAAGCCCAGCTCAGACATCTCCAGGTGTTCGCAGCTTGGAAGAGGAACTGCAGGAGGCCATCCAGAAAGCGCAGGTTAGATTTGTACAGTAGATAACGTCTCGCAGCAAAACGTCACCAGAAAACACATAGCGTCTTCCGGCTGTTGAGTTGAATGGGAACGTCGACAAAGTGTTTCTCCTTCTTTTGTGTCTCTGTCTTAGATGGACCCAAGCCAGTCCATAGATGACATTCTGGATGAATCTATAATCTGTGTGGGTGAGTGGCATGGGAAACACAGCTTTCAGCTGTCTTGTCTGTGTTCTTTATGTCTGTCTCTCCTTCCTCCTGCTCTCCCCCAAGACGCTGTCACTCCTGCTGCTCTCAAATCCCCTCAGCTGTCTGCCTCTCCTCCTCCTCCTCCTCTTCCCTTGTCCCCCCGTGCGGACCACTCCCGGGCCTGCCAGGACCATCATCATCATCATCATCATCATCATTCTAAGGATGACAACTTCCTGTCTTCGCCCCTCTGCTCCTCCCTCCTGCTAGAGCTCCCGCCGTCTCCTCGCGCGACAGCTCCCGACGCGCCGCCCGCTCCTCCTCCTCCTCCCCCCCCACCGCCTCCCCTCTGCACCTCCCCGCCGGTGTTCTTCGGGAGCTCGCGCAAGCGGCGAGCCCCCGCCGCCTTCGACGCCGGCGATTGGCTGGAGATGCTGACGTCGGGATTCTGGCCGCTCACCCCGCCCGCGGCCCCGTTTGTGGAGGCAGACTTTAGTCTGGATTCAGATCTGAATGTGAACAGAGTGTTGGATCTGATGGTAGAGCAGTGGTGAGGGTCTGCCGCTCCTGCCTGTTGTTGCGTGAGCGGACATGCATTGAGTGAGTGTTTCGGGTTGTGTTTGTTGACATATACTGGGGTGACATATACAGTATGCATCCCAAAGAGGGCACAAGGTTGTCGATAGAGGCTTTGTCCATTGCCAGTCCATCCTTTATTCCATCCATCCAATTGTTCATCCAACCATCCATCTGTCCGTCCGAGACTGTCTATCATTCAGGTCTGGCTCCACGCAACGCCGGGAGCCAGACTCATTGCAGCCATCAGATCAAACATAACCTTGATGGAGCAGCTACAGTAGAACACACAGACACACACACACACACACACACAAGCACACAGATGTGCGCACAAACGTGCACACACACAGACACACATTATTCGCCTGTTAAAAATGACTTGGGCTGAGCTAGAAACGACAAACAATGCAATTGGAGGCTGACACACTCACACTATTTGCGGGGAAAAACAAAAGGAAACCTGGTTGTATAATAATTTAAACATGTTTCCTGGCTGTGCTGGAAGATATTTATTTTTTGGCTTCTGACTTATCTCCAGAACCCGCTGTTGGTTTGGGTATGGTATGGCCCTGGTGTTGACTCAAGTCATTGAGCGTTAGCCATTCATAAAGCCCAACTACAGTGTGCCAGAGCCTTTTGGAGCTCATGTGTGTCTTCAGAACTTAACCCTCGCACCAGAGACGCAGTCAGCACGCACAGGCAGAAAGCTGGCAGAGACGTCAAAACATGTTGTGTGTGTCTCTGTGTGTGTGTGTGTGTGTGTGTGTGTGTGTTATACAGTATGTTTAACTGTGCCACTTAGCACACAAGGCTGCTTTTGTTTGTATCTGTAACACATATAAAAAATGACTCCATTGTATATGTATTTGCTTTGTTGCCAAATGCACTTGTAGCATTTGTGTACGTACAATACGTGTCTGTTTGTGGGCTTGGTGAGTGTGGCTAATTTGTTATAGAGTACAATTAGGTGAGAGAGAGAGACAGCGGCTCATAGTATCTTACATATTTCACATTTCAGAACTAGTCTTATTGTGGCCCCTGTGCCAGCAGTCAGTAACTGTAATGTAGTTGTCCGGTGTAATCATCCGGACAACCTGACTACTTCGTTCAACTCGCTGTTCTCCAAGAGAGCAATCAGGCAAACTCCCTAAAATAGTCCATACATATGTACCAATCAGATCAGTGAGAGTTTCCTCATGAAGAACAGGTGGCCAGTTTGTTCCTTGATTAGCCTCCAACTGTGTGTCCCACTGCTTGGTGTTTACCCAGGTACTAGCAATGCTGAATATTCTGCCCCATGGCATCTAATGCCAAGGTCACACCTGTCCTGCTAGTGTTAATTAATGCCATGCATGTATTATCGTCTTGCTTTTTGTGAGTAAATAACACGTGGCAATATTTGTTTTTATCACAAATGCATATATAGACGTTAGGTGATACAGTTTGCCCTGCCTGAAACCTCAAATGACAAGGGCTACGTTTGTCAGCAGTGAGTGGATCTACATAAATCCACCTCCTCATTTAGAATGATATTGGTTTTACTTTCTGTTGTTGATACAGCACGACACAATGTTGTATTGAGTGGGGGAGTATCCAATGTTTCAGTAAACTATATATCGGTATGTTCTGTACAGTGTACTCCTTCAATTGCAATTATTGTAACAGTCTGCAATATGACACACATTTATCACAGGTTAGCTGCCATTAACCTTTACTCTACCAGATTAATGTTATTTAGATCCAATGCCTCATTTACATAACACTAATTGCCTACATGGCCTGTCAATCTTTTCTGAGAGCTCTCATTAAAAATCGTTCTTAGCAGGAGGTACAGTCTGTTAGTAATCTGCTCATCTGATATCTGATCAACACCCTTTAAGACCATTATACTGTATATTTAAAACTGTGATAAACTTTTGTCTTCCATTGAGTCTGCAGTATTGCTGCTCTAGATATGCTTAATGTTAAGGGCACAGTCATTGTCCACTCAAACGTCATAGTATTTTTATGTTGTTTTGTACATTTCCTTGCTGTCTTGTACTAGTACCTTCCTTTGGTAATATGCCCCTGTCTTGCCAAAAAAGAAAATGGGAAATTATTGGAAAGGAACAGCTGCTATAGGCTTACATGTCAATTTACTGTATGTTGAATCATTTTATGTGTAGTTTTCTGTGGACAGGCTGAAAAATCTAGTAGAATGTGTACGAGGTGCTATGATAATCCTAGTGATCAATACACATTGATAGCTTCTGCACAAAAACAGATTGGCAGGAGAGTAAGATGCTACCTCCTGCGGCTTCCAGTGCTTCTGTGCTTACACTATTGGTTTTGTAATAACTTAATTCCTTATCTATGTGCTAACATCGGTGCAGCGTCTCTAGTTCAGGACCTGCACAGCCCCGGAGTATACTGGAACTTAGATTTTAACCTCGTCCAGATGAAAAATCTGTTCCGAGTTTGACTGCAATTTATTTGGGTCTCTCTCTAGTGGTTAGGACAGTAAACTGTCAACTTGTTAACACCAGGGTCCTATTGATTGAACTACAAGGCCACTTTTTCTGTTCTAAATATCTTTACAGGTGTTAAAACAGATCTAATGTTTGTATTATCTAACTTATTTATGCAAGAAGATACCAATTCCTGTTAAAATGTTAAAACGACAACAAAAATTAAAGTCTTAATAGATTTTCCACATGCTTGATAGTTGTTTCCTTTATCCCGGTTAAGTAAGCAGCCAAGGACTTTATGTAATGGTCTACAGAGGGAATTAACACGTCAATTGCATTGTGAGTTTAACTGTAACTGATCACTTGGACATGTCACAAAAACTGTCTCAAATTATCTTCTAATCAGCTAATCAAATATGTATGGTCACAGATTATATTATTCATTTATTTATACTAAGTACTGCTTAAATATCCATGAAACATTTATAACCTTCTCGTTCCTTGATTGTTTACCTCAGTGAAAAATTGAGCCACACTATCAGAACGCCGCATTAGAAATATCAGTACAAAATCAGTAATGACTGTGGCTGAAGAAATACAGAGCCACGGTTTATGCAAATGCAGCTCTCTGAGTAATCAGGGAGCGTCACTTTAGGTATGTCTACTGATTATGGAGGTACTTTTCTTCTTGCCTGGATGCTGCAGTCAGTGCATGATTTTGAATTTCTGCAGGTGCCTCTATTAATGTAAGTTGCTAATGGGAGAGATAGATACATATGACGCTACATACTGTGTTTTATATGTGAGTCTGATGTTTACATATTCCACCTTGATGTCTTGCAAGGGAACTCATGTGACCTTCTAGCGCACACACATATCTATAGAGATTCTTTCCTCTTTCTAATTTACACTTAATGGATGGGTCACATCCTTTCATCTTGGGCGGGTTAGACACAGCTATGCTACAGCTGAGCTATGTACATGAAAGTGTTGTGATTAATCAACTGGTTGATCGTGGACGCGCTTGTGATGTGAGGATGCACCGCTTGTCTCCGTTCCCATTCCCAGGCCAATCAAAGGCTGGCTTGTAAGAAGGCTGCAGACATGTCTTCACTTCAGACATGCTTACAGGCAAACATGACGGCATCTCCCGGTACTAAAGCATAGAGAGAGAATACGATCGTCTGTTATCTACCCACCCCCCACGCCCACGCACACCACCACCCTAACTGCTTCTTGCATGATTTCACAAGAATTAATGTTAAAAAATAAAAAGAGAAAGGTGTGTTTCTTATGTAAAGCAGCTCACACTGTCTAGATGCTGCATGCAAAATATCTTGTGTATGAACCTCCCCCTCCTCCCCCTTTCTTTTGGTGGTGATGAGAGAGTGTGTGTGTGTGTGTGTGTGTGCTTGTAGGCTTTGATCACTAGCAGAAGGTCGGTATAGCTCCATTTCTGTGGCACTCCATAGGGAGAGGCACAACTCCTGGGAGAAGAATTGGGGGTGGGGGGGGGTATTCATTTCTCTGCAGCTAGTGTACCGTGTACTGTATCTCAGTTAGTCAGCAGCCAGCATTAATCACATTTACCACATGGGGTGGAAAACCAGCATTTGAACCACATTAACAAGTGCTACCAGGATTTACTGTAGCCATTCACATCGGTTTACTATGTACGGACGGCAATAATTAGTCAATACTGTATGAAGCACTTGAGATCTAGGCCTTGCATAAAATATATAATGCAGCCCACCCTGTCATACAAATGTATGTATGTTTGTATGACAGGGTGGGCTGTATTATATAGGAAGGGCAGAATTAAACTCTTAGAGATTCTCTGTCAAATTATGGCACAGACCAGACAATTCCTTTGTTCTTTAATGGTTAGGTTACGGCCTGACTCCAACAGTGACCTGACCATTGAAGTCCCCTCTGTGATCGATTTCTGCAAAACAAGCATTCACAACATCCATTTTTATTACGTGCAGTTAAGGGTGCCCTCGTTTCATTAGGGCTTGAACTCGGCACTATTGAAACATTTGCAATTATGAATCGCTCACAGATTAATTAAGCAGCTGTTCTAGGGCAGCATGTAAGTTGTGGCATGTTGAATTGTAAACTGTCTTGTCTGCCTGGAAAATGTCTGTCAGAGGAATATGCTGACATTCACACACTATTAAAATCTATGAGTAATGCATGGACACATACAACAGGCTATACCGTAGCTATAAGTTTAACTTGAAATTGTTCTGTGAGCCAATAATTGATTCTCCTGTATATAAATTAAATGTAAATTGTTCTGAGCCAATAATTTATTCTCCTGTATATAAATGTTGGCTGGCTAATTTACTGTGGCTATAGGCGAGTAACCAATGTCTGGCCCCTTGAGGACATTAGTTAGTTAGAAGGAATGTTGTGTCAACCATCTGATTTAAAGATGAGTTTAATGATGTGTGTTTAAAAAAATTACAAATTATTTTCTAACATTTGGCTGCATGTTAGCTGCTGTTAAGGAATGGGTGTACAATTATTTTGAGCACATCACACAGTGTGTTTCTGTGGTAATATTTTGCCAAAGGGACATATAAGGATTTTTTTTTTTATGCGGCAGGGCACAGTTTCATCTTGTGAAGGAGGAGGGACACTCTGAAACTGAATGAGATAGCCTGGGTCTGTCTGAAACTACAGGGCTGTTTCCCAGCTCATGCAACACATCAAACTGCACCACTGGTTAAGTATAAGCTGATCACAGCCTCTAGTCTTTGTTTAAATGTGGCTGTGAAGAAAAAGCTAATTGGACTAATTAGTACCAAAAACAGTTCCAATGAGCTCTCTCTTTGTGCCACGCATGTTAAGCTTCTTTCAGAAGACAAAAGAGGTGGATAGAAAACTGTGTCTTCCCAAACCTACCAAAATCGATCCGTACCATATTCCATTATGGGGCTTTACAGTCTTGAAGTCTGTTTTCAAAATCATAACAGTATTCTGAAAATACTGTTATGATTTTGAAAACAGACTTTATTCAGAGTATCTCTGACCTTGACATTTGCCACTTGACTATTCTGTGAGAGGAGAAGAGAGTTCATAAAGATTAGCATTGTGACAATAGCATACATGTTGAAATATGCAAGAATTCACTGACCGATATTATTATTATTATTATTATTATTATTATTGTATAATTGCATAAATGCATAGTGTGCAATTTCAGTCCTCAAAACTGCTCAACACCAAGCCTTGTTTAAATTAAATGCACTGTCAAGTTTAACCCTGAAGCTTTCTGTAGAATGTTTGTTCAGAGGTTTATTTTAGATACATTAATTAGATAATTTCTATGAAATAAGCAGGGTTGGGAGGTAACTGATGACAAAAACACTGTAACTGCAATCCCTTACATTAATGTACCAGTTAATATACTGTAATCAAATTAGTAGTATTTTTTTAAATTTAGATGATTACTAAGAAAAATTGCAACTGCACCCCAGCTCTGAGCCTCCACCCACTACACAACTTTTAAAAATGCATTAAGGAGCTGAGTGAGGGGAGGGGAGGGGCTGAGAGGGGGACCCCATTAACATGAACGTTATTTGAATTTGTATGAGCAGACGGAATGTACTGTTGTAAATCAGCCAGGTCCTGGGTTGATTTGTAATAAATATGACGTGCAGATCCATTTTCAACCGATAAAATATAGATTTTTATAAAAACAGGAATGTTGTCAATATTAACACCAGCATTGATCTTATCAGTGTCTCATCACAGATCAATCATATTACTTATTTTACAGCTCAAATAACACATTTTAGGGTGCATTTACACTTTAACTGAAACAAATTCCTGAGGACCTTACATGGTCACAAAAATACAAAGATACAGTTTGGTGCACCAACACAGTATTTGATTTGATTTGATTTGATAGGTTTTAAAATTACTTAAGTGGTTATCATTTTTGTTTTGTAACTAACTTTAATGGATGGCATTTCAAAAGTAACCTACCCAACCCTGGAAATAGGCAATATACCAATATATTTCCAGTTTACTTCATGATGACAGACACAGACAAGTTAAAGCTGGAATCCACCATCAATCAGTGACTATTTTTTAAAACGGCTATTTATTTCACAATGTGAGCTGGTAGTATCCTACAGACTGACAAGTTTGCCTTGTTCGGAGAATTTCTCTATACAGACCAATAGAGAATCATTTAATTGAAGTGGACACCATATGGAAGTGATGTGTTTGTAGCCAATGAGCTTGTGATCTGCCATTACTCACACGACTAATTTGTCTTTGTACATTACCACAGAATGAAGAAATGGAGTGAATGATATTGATGCAGTAGCAGCATGCACAGTTTGTTTGTAAAGCCGGTTATACAATGTATCTACGGCACGTTTTAAGCATTATTTGGCTCTTATAAGCACATCTTCAGTCAGGCCCAGAACATGGCCGCAACAGCTGTCGTTTTACATACAGTGTGAGCTGTAAAACGACGTCCGATGGACTCATGTGACAAGCCAATGGAGGCTATGCACTGATTCAAGCTGAATTCAAGGATATCCTGTTGGACTGTTGTTGAGGACAGCTGACAAGAGCAGAACGGAAAGCCTAAATTCAACAAGAGCAGTTTGGACAGAGCCTATGGAATCAATGCTGGTGGCAGCAGCAGCCTTGTCTGTTCAACAGCTCAACAGGAATTGCAGTTCACCTCAAACTCTATTTGTAAAATTGACATTACTGTCCATGTCTTTCCAACTATTTATTTCCTTAATATGGCAATGTCTTCTATTTTTATCCATCTCAGTGCACAAAACAGTGTAAACCAGCAAGCTGCATGCTGTTTCCCAGTCAACATTGTGAATGTGAACACAGTCATTTGTGGCGGAAACTTGAGTGGTAACATTGTGATTAACTTGCATACAGTATAGTGTGTTGTTTGGCTGTGTTCTGTATATCCATATTTGTCTTCCACTGTCTGGACAGGCAATTCAATACAGTGTGAAGGACAGATTGGGTGAGATTATTTTTGTAGCACAATGTATATCCGGCTTTATTGCAAACAAGCTAAAGGAATTCAAATGAGAGGAATATTATGCTAAACAGTAGATAGAGCAGGTTTAACCCCTTGACGCCTGAATATATTTCCAATAATAGAAAAACAAAAATTTTGTGTGTTTTTGCTTTCAAGGTGATTCATTAATTTGAGATTGTTAATTTTTATACAGCAAATAAAATAAATTATTTTTAAGGTATGATCCAAATTAGGGACACATGGTGGTAGCCAAGCTGAAATCGATGCACCAAGTTCAGCTTGGCTTCTGCCGAAACCTCGGTGAAGACCCCAGCAGAACCACGTGGCATTTTGGCTGACATGTGGTGCACCAAAGTCGGCTTGGGTTCCAGCCATTATGGCCATTCTGGATGGATGTCGCAAATTAGCGACAAACAGAAATAACTTAAAAAATTTACTCACATGAGGTTTATTCCAAAAGTGTTACTGTAGCTCTAGAAGCAAACAATAAGCTGGTACATATGTTTTTATCTTAGCACAACTTAACTCCTTTAGCACAATTTCATCATATTTGCAGCCTCAAAAGCACATGGAATTATCCAATAATAACCTTTCTTGAACCGGATGTAGCTCCCTCACTGACCGGTCCTAGGAGAAACCATTGCATGCAAAAGGTTCCTACGTATGCACTGAACATGGACAAACCAGAATTGGGGGAATACATATGCTACTGTATCTCGGCTGCAGTCTGACTGGAACCGTTGTGTCGCAAATACGCCTCAATCGGCATCAAGGGGTTAACATATTGCAGTGTTCGTTGCAGTTTACAGTGGTCCAATACCTTCACAGACTGCAGGTTCATTTTCTAACCTATAATGCGACTCACTGCCATTCATCATAGTTTGTAATATATTAAACATGAGGAATCCATTGCATGTCAGATGCCCAGCCATCTACATAGATGAAAACCTCATCACTGACACTAATTTGAGCTATTGATTTTGATCACAAGCATAGGCCTACATATTGTAAAATCCATGTGAGATAATGTACATTTATGGGATTATTCAATTTACCTAAGGCTAGAGAGGAGATATGAAAGAGAGGAGATGTATGAAATGTTAAAGACTAACAGGTTGTTCTCAGTTTTCAGAGAAGACTATATAGGCGGCTATAGAACACCATAACTCTTCTCTGCAAGGAGCGCAGAAAATAAGTGAGTCTGTTTGGCACAAAATGAATAACCCATTTTCTTTTTCCATTAGGCCTTTAAAGATGGGAAATGTATAATAACATGTCATTGCCCGAAC
This sequence comes from Amblyopsis hoosieri, assembly GCA_027564755.1. NCBI lineage: Eukaryota > Metazoa > Chordata > Actinopteri > Percopsiformes > Amblyopsidae > Amblyopsis > Amblyopsis hoosieri. Next base: position 1,547 of record JAODUE010010627.1, on the reverse strand, counting down.
TTTGAGTTTTTTTTGCTGAAAATAAAACCAGTTTTACAGACCTTGCCTTCTTGTGTACAGATAAACAATAAAGTATATTTGTGCAAAGGGTAAATGTTTTCTAATACTGTCATGTGAATCTATGACCTTTGTATTCCTGCAAGCTACAGTATACACTACAATACCAATGGCTTTCAAAATATAGGTGAGGCCCCTTTACCAAAAAGAAGTATACTTCAAGTTTATTTTTTTAAGTATACTTGAGTACATTTCAAGTATATTTCTCAAGTATACTTGATGTAGCAAGTATACTAATACAAATGTACTAGTAGTATACTTTTAAATGTACTATTTTAATACTCGTTGGGACTAAATGTGCACCTTTTTTAGTATACTTTGTAGTATACTTTGTAGTATACTTTGAAACATACTTTTAGTAAACTAAAGTATACATTTAGTAAACTTTGAAGTATATAGCAAGTAAACTGTAAGTACACACAATTGGAAGGAATCAGTTACTTTAACAAAATGTTCAGTTTTACTTTGTAATGCATGTTACACAGCACACATAATATTCCAGCACACAGCAGGTGCTGCTACTTCAGCCCTTGTTGAAAGTGCTTCAATTTCCTAAGAACAAATTTATGAAACATTACATTATCATAGGATGATAGGAGGAAGTACAACTTTCATACCGACACTTATAGTCACTGTTCACATAAATCTGAACATTGACATAATCCAATCTAATAATCTAATACAACACACATACTACATGATAAACAATGCAATTACACTTCTACCAGACATGAAATAAGGCAGAAATTAACCAATAACACATTAAAACACAGGTTAAAAAACATATTGCGCCCTGAGGCATGCTGGGAAATCCCACTATTCTGAACATGCAGTATACTACAAGTGCATTTATTATTATACTTAGTTGTATACTTCTAAACCACGTTTTATATTAGTAATAGCAAAGTTAGCATAAACTTGAAACAAAGTGACTTACAATTAGTATATTGTTACACAGTATCTTTTTTTTCCTGTCCAGCACATTGTTTAATTGTAAAATGGGTGTTGGTCTTTCTAACCTCTCCGGGAACCATCACCTTATCGTGGTGGAGAGGTTTGTGTGTCCCTATGATCCTGAGAGCTGTGTTGTCTGGAGCCTTGTGCCCCTGGTAGGGTCTCCCAAGGCAAAGTGGTCTCAGGGGAGGGGCCAGACAAAGATGGTTCAGAAGACCCCTATGAAAGATAATTTAAGAGGGGAGGTTACCCTGCCCGGAGGAAGCCCAGGGCCCCCGTCTGGAGCCAGGCCCAGAGGGAGGGCTCATTGGCGAGTGCCTGGTGGCTGGGTTTGCCACGGAGCCCAGCCGGGCACAGCCCGAAGAAGCAATGTGGCACCATCCTCCTCTTCATCATATGGGCCCACCACTCGTGGGAGGAACCATAGGGGTCGGGTGCGCTGTCAAATGGGTGGCAGCAAAGGTCAGGGACCTCGACGGACCAGACCCGGGCGGCAGAGGCTGGCTCTGGGGACGTGGAACGTCACCTCACTGTGG